>CALYLW010000082.1:488757-634896 GCA_944989445.1 Ampullaceana balthica
ATGAACATTTATCTTTGTTTACCATGAACACAATACGATGTGAACAGCTAAATATCATAGATTACTTTGTACCTTGATTACCTTGTACCTTGATTACCTTGTACCTTGATTACCTTGTACACCACATTTTTAGTGTAGCAGGCGGACGAAATATTAAACTTCCTGATATGTACCGTCGTAATCGGAGGACTACCTATATATCAACATGCAAATCTATGCTTTCACGCCTATAATAAATATAGATATATTATATATATATATAACGAAATATTAACTCAAAGACATTGAATTCATAATTTTCCTATAGAAAAGCATCAACAAATAAAACCTATTGTGATAAAAATCGAATTCCGCCACCCCATGGGATGGAGGGAGTCGTGAGGTGGGATTCGTCCATGCTGTCGGTTTGTCCAAGCCCAAATGGCTTTATATCTTTTAAAACATAAATTACTGCCTCTTTCATGTCCATCCTTTTTAAAAAAAGATTTTCTGCTGCAAATGTTTTTTTTCTTTTTTTCATAATTTGTTTTAAAAATCGTATTCCCCCACCCCACTGGGGTGGAGGGAGTCGTGACGTGGGATTCGTCCATGTTGTCGGTTTGTCCAAGCCCACATGGCTTTATATCTTTTAAAACATTAGACACTGCCTCTTTCATGACCAGCCTTTTTTAAAGATTTTCTGCTGCGAATGTTTCTTTTCTTTTTTTCATAATTTGTTTTAATGTTGTTTGTGTGTTGGGAATGTTTTATTATTGCAAGTTAACTGATTAAAAAAAAATTCGCGTTTAACGTATTTCATTGTAATACTTAATTTCTTCCTGGATGAAAAAATGTGTCTTCTTTTTTTTCTGACATAAAATCGTACACAGTAAAATTTTAGGCTCGGGTGTCACCCCCTGATGGGTGTCACCCGGGGC
This sequence comes from Ampullaceana balthica, assembly GCA_944989445.1. Lineage (NCBI taxonomy): Eukaryota > Metazoa > Mollusca > Gastropoda > Lymnaeidae > Ampullaceana > Ampullaceana balthica. Next base: position 489,675 of record CALYLW010000082.1, read on the forward strand.
GGCCCACCACCCCCTAGCGACGCCACTGGTTGTAGGGCGCTATTTAATTTCTTCCTAGATGAAAAAATGTCTTCTCTTTTTCTGACATAAAATCGTACACAGTAAAATTTTAGGCTCGGTATCACCCGGGGCGGCCCACCACCCCCTAGCGATGCCACTGGTTGTAGGGCGTTACTTAATTTCTTCATAGATGAAAAAATGTCTTCTTTTTTTTCTGACATAAAATCGTACACATTAAAATTTTAGGCTCGGGTGTCACCCCCCTGATGGGTGTCACCCGGGGCGGCCCGCCTCCCTCGCCCCCTCCCCTAGCGATGCAACTGGTTGTAGGGCACCTGCGAAATATTCCCGAAATGCACACAAAGTATTTAATAATTAACAATCCTCATAAAAACAATGACGTCATTGTTAATGTTAATCTGGAAACCAAAATAGATTTTTAAGTCTATATTTTCAATTTTTAAAAAAAAGCAGAGTGATGTCCCTTTGGGGAGACACACGCATCGGTGGGGTGATTATGCATTAGATTTGTTTTTCTATTTTAATGTAAAAAATAGACAACTAACCCTAACCCTGACCCTAGAACTAAAAGATCTAATTTAATCGTAATTAATGTATAAGAATTTTTGTAAGAAAAGAAAAAAAAACTATTAGGCTCAGCGAAAATCGAACCCATGATTGTTCTTCAACATTCAGTTCACCAGTCCAACTCTCTATCAATAGACCAAGGAAGTTTAGTACATTTGGTGAACTTTAAAAGGCTATATTAGTAGCTATTTCTTGTTCCTGTAATCCCATTGGATTCTATAAATAACTGACTGCAAATAGCATCAGCCGCGGGGACCTGGTATTGGTACTCGACTACCAATAGACACTCCCTAAAAAAAACTAAAACCAACCCAAATTTTAAAAAAAACTAAAACACACCAAACTTTTTAAAAACTAAAACCAACCAAACTTTAAAAAAAACTAATACCAACCAAATTCTTTAAATAAAAACCACCAAAAACTCTGCTTCAACAATTTTCATGCCTGACCATTCGACCATACCATTTTCGACTATTTGCTTTCCATTATGATATTAAGCGATGAAGGTTAACATTTAACTTACTTAGACTTAAGAGACTCCATAACTAATGATAATTTGAATCAATTTTATTGAAAATTTGCATTAATTATTTTGTGTGTTGTTGAATAATCTCTGAAGGTTAGGTTATGCCAAACAATTTTTAACTTCATTTCTTTTACCAACCTAGTACCTCTACAATATACAAGGTCCCGTAACCTAGATATATGAAACAGATTCAATTTATTCGTGATTTCTTTTCAAATTTGAATCACGTAATGTGTTGAGAGAAGGTGCGTCTACAAATAGGATTTTGGCGTTCCTTTTGAAAGAGTTACATTAGTTGGTCGAAGAGTAATAATGAAAAGGAACGTAACTTCATTTAAGTCTCAGTCTGATTCCCTAGCGCCTACCCCCGCCCACTCGTACAAGAAAAGTATTTTTTAAAAAATCATTCCAGCAAAGTATTTTCAAAATCATATTCATCCTTACTTTTTGTTTTGTTTTGAGTGTCAAGTTATATGACTAGCAAACAGCGATGTGGCCGGAGTTAAAATCATTCTGGATGCCACGGACCAACACTTTAAAGCAAATTATTCTAGGTGAAAAAATCTACAATTAAAGATTAATACAAAACAATGTAATTACAAAGAGCGGCCTCTGTATTCCATGCTCCCCTACGTCAATTCGGATGTTTATTTCACCCATGGATATGACGCAATGGATTTGGGAATCTTTTTGGATGTGGTTGTGTGTGTGGGAGTGTGTGTGTGTGGGAGTGTTTGGTTACTGAAAGAAAAGTTGCTTTTAATGGGCCAAGATTTCCTATAAAATTAAGCGAAGCAAGCAGTGGAAAAGCGCCGTTGAATAGTTCACCTTAGTAAGTGAAATAAATGTTAAATAGACCAATGAATGGTATGTGGTCCTAGTTGTGACAGATGTTAAATAGACCAATGAATGGTATGTGGTCCTAGTTGTGACAGATGTTAAATATACCAATGAATTGTATGTGGTCCTAGTTGTGACAGATGTTAAACAGACCAATGAATGGTATGTGGTCCTGGTTGTGACAGAAGTTAAATATACCAATGAATGGTATGTGGTACTAGTTGTGACAAATGTTAAATAGACCAATGAATGGTATGTGGTCCTAGTTGTGACAGATGTTAAATATACCAATGAATTGTATGTGGTCCTAGTTGTGACAGATGTTAAACAGACCAATGAATGGTATGTGGTCCTGGTAGTGACAGAAGTTAAATATACCAATGAATTGTATGTGGTCCTAGTTGTGACAGATGTTAAATTGACCAATGAATGGTATGTGGTCCTGGTTGTGACAGATGTTAAATAGACCAATGAATGGCATGTGGTCCTAGTTGTGACAGATGTTAAATATACCAATGAATGGCATGTGGTCCTAGTTGTGGCAGATGTTAAATAGACCAATGAATGGCATGTGGTCCTGGTTGTGACAGATGTTAAATAGACCAATGAATGGCATGTGGTCCTGGTTGTGACAGATGTTAAATTGACCAATGAATGGTATGTGGTCCTAGTTGTGACAGATGTTAAATAGACCAATGAATGGTATGTGGTCCTAGTTGTGACAGATGTTAAATAGACCAATGAATGGCATGTGGTCCTGGTTGTGACAGATGTTAAATAGACCAATGAATGGTATGTGGTCCTGGTTGTGACAGATGTTAAATAGACCAATGAATGGTATGTGGTCCTAGTTGTGACATATGTTAAATATACCAATGAATGGTAGGTGGTCCTAGTTGTGACAGATGTTAAATATACCAATGAATGGTATGTGGTCCTAGTTGTGACATATGTTAAATATACCAATGAATGGTATGTGGTCCTAGTTGTGACAGATGTTAAATATACCAATGAGTGGTATGTGGTCCTGGTTGTGACAAATGTTAAATATACCAATGAATGGCATGTGGTCCTGGTTGTGACAGATGTTAAATATACCAATGAATGGCATGTGGTCCTGGTTGTGACAGATGTTAAATATACCAATGAATGGTATGTGGTCCTAGTTGTGACAGATGTTAAATAGACCAATGAATGGTATGTGGTCCTGGTTGTGACATATGTTAAATAGACCAATGAATGGTATGTGGTTCTAGTTGTGACAGATGTTAAATAGACAAATGAATGGTATGTGATCCTGGTTGTGACAGATGTTAAATAGACCAATGAATGGTATGTGGTCTAAGTTGTGACAGAAGTTAAATAGACCAATGAATGGTATGTGGTCCTAGTTGTGACAGATGTTAAATATACCAATGAGTGGTATGTGGTCCTGGTTGTGACAAATGTTAAATATACCAATGAATGGCATGTGGTCCTGGTTGTGACAGATGTTAAATATACCAATGAATGGCATGTGGTCCTGGTTGTGACAGATGTTAAATATACCAATGAATGGTATGTGGTCTACTCACCACTGTTTAATTCAAAACTAATTCAAACACCATCAAATCACTCACCAATCTTTCACTCACCACAAATTCACCCCTAGATCACGCAATTTAAAGCAACAATAAGGGGTGCACGGTGGTAAGAGCAATAACTCACGAGCCCAAAGTTATTTGCCCAAAGCGCTCAGACTTTTTAACATCGATCTGGAAGCGCAAACTGTTTGTATGCCGTCAAATTTTTAGTTTGACAACATTATTTAAAATCACTTTCTTACATTCTTTTGTAGTTCAATAGCTTAAGTTCGTTTGTGAAATCTGTATTTTTGTCCGTAGATTTTGATGACCGGTAATTTCTTTGTGAAGATTTTGTAGCCTGATATTTTTGTATGAAGATGGCGACCGGTACCAGCTCTTTCAAAGGGTTAAGACACGGACGGTGTTTTATTTAGGGGAAAATCGGAAAGAGTAGTCTCCCTTCTGTCGTGTATATTTAAATTAAACCAATATTTTATGGAGTTTTTGTGTGTGTGTTGTCAGTATGGAAATACTGAAAGCAGAATAATAATAATAATAAAAAAATAACAACAACAAACAAACTATGTTGGAACTAGTGTATTACTCGTCAAAAATGACGGAAGTTTTCAAAATAAATACATTTCAGCTGAAATCTATTGATTTTGAAAAAAATACACATCAGAATAAAAAGTAATGTAATACGGAACTTTCGTTTATTTTATTTATTATTATTTTATTCATAATTTACTTTCATATTGAACAATTTTAGGTGGAACGTTCGAAAAGGGTTATTTTTGGTGCAGCAATTTGGTGTGCTGCTTTCTAAAATTAGTAGCGTCACGGACAGGACAGACGGGACGGGACATACATTGCAAATTATGTATGTTGACTAGTGTATTACCCGTCAAAAATGACGGAAGTTTTCAAAATGGATATATTTCAGTTTTTGTAATTATCCCTTTTGCCTGAAAGCCACATAGTAAATAATCAGAAAATGTAAAGACCAAGAGAGAAAAATTAAATCTCTTTTCCATATTGAACAATTTTATGCGGACGTTTGAAAATAGCATTTTTTTGTTGTTTTTGTGTGTGTTTGTTTTGTAATTTTTTTTTCATTTTTTTTCCAGTATTTTTTTGAAGGCTATAATTTTAGCGGTGCACTTTCTAAAATCTAGCGCTTCGAACGGACATAGCAGAGTATATATTTTTTTAATTATATATACGAATATATGTGTTATGAGAAAACCTCCAAGCTTAGGCTTCACGTTATATAAGTTTGCATGAATAATAATGATATAATTAGGCTAATAGTAAATGCATAGTGAATTACACACAGCATAAGGTGATACTACAGCAAAGAAGTTTGAAGTTCGAAGTATTAACAAATATTGCTGAGGAGTCAGCCGGACGTTAACTTGCGGCATTGAATAGTGTGCACCAATTATGAGTGCACCAATAATACAGCACAGTGCGTTAAAAATAAATTATGTGACTGTAATATGATCCACATCAAGCACACATCTGTGATTTGAAGCAGTTTAAGCTTCATTGGTGATTATGACTTGTCAGTTTATTCGCCCATTTGTCCATACATTATTACCACAACATTACCAAGACATCTAAAAAATAAGATGTAATTATTACACATGTTAATAACAAAGAACTATTCATTTTGCATGAAACGTAGTAAGCAAAGTTTGTCACAGGATAACAGAAAAGATTAAATTATCAACTGTTAATCATATTTACAATTTAATATAAACGTGTTAGTAATTCACATAAATTTTTTTTTAATTGTGATGTCAGCACCTTTTCAAGATGTATTATGACTTTTCAGTTTATGCGCCCATTGGTCCATACATTATTACCGTTACATTATCAAAAACATGTAAATAAAAAATTGTAACTATTTACAACTATGAGTAACAATGAACTATTTATTTTGCATGAAACCTTTGAAGTAATATGTTAATCACTGAATAAAAGAAAATATTAAAGTATCAACAGATAATCGTCTATAAAATTTAATATACACGTTTTAGGAATTCTAATAAACGTTTTCATTATTGTCAAGGCAGCACCCCATCCAGTTCTATATTAAAAGCAAAGATTTTTTAAATTCCAAATTAGTCTAAGACGCATTAAAATATTACATGTAAATAACAATAAAAAAACTATTGTGAGGAGGGGATCCGATTTTTAAATATGTTATTTTTTTAAACATACAACTATGCAATCCCAAAGTGTATAAAAGAAAAACAAACGCTAAACTGAAGCATAAGTTGGCAAATTTCATTTGCAGTAATAAATAATGGCCTTGTAGTTCAAAACGCATCGAAACTTGACAACCAAACGACAACCAGTTGTAAATTTCATAAACCGACAAATGAATGTTATATATTAATATAGAAAATTAAATTTATAATTACGTACGTAATATTGACATGGACACATACACAAAAACTGACATTTAATACAAAAAAATAATAATAATATTAATCAAATCAAATAAAACATTGCTCTTTTTACTCCGTTCCCTTCACACATTAATAAAAGCTCAAATAATGACGTCACGTCACAATATTTCATGGCGGGAAACACATTTTGTTAATCTCGAAAGCAACATTTTTACTTCTATATTTTTTAAAATCGGGAATTACCTCGCATAGCGTCACGGACAGACAGACGTGACAGATATTGAAAGTTATGTATATTGATAATTGTATGTGACATAACCTGTTCAAACACATTTAAGTATGCGCTTTTTCTAAATTAAAAAAAAATAAAATTGTAAGGTATGAGAAGCGGGGGTTTAACTTAACTAAAGTTTATGCCGCCCAGGGGTGGATTTTTGTCACTTGTAATAAAATCTTCGGTGGGTCGAAAAACCCGTGGGTGAACCGACAAATACGGTGGGCGAACCGAAAAAAGTCGTGGGTGAACCGACAAATGCCGTGGGCGAACCGACAAATGCCTTGGGCGAACCGAAAAATGCGTGGGGGAAGCGACAAATGCCGTGGGCGTTCCGTACTTCCAGCTTACCATTGGCTCGCCACTGGTGGGTTTAGAGAGTTTTGAATTGATCAAGGTCAAAGTTCACCGCATAAGAAGCCATTTTGACATGGATTTCATTAGAAAACCATTTCTTTTCACAAATTTGAAAACTGAGATATCGATGATACATCCAAGAGTAGATTGTATATTTTTAAAATGATTTTGTACCACGAAATAAACTAATGCCTGAATTCTGACAGGCAATTCTCTTACATCATAAAAATCGGCCAGCCATCAAGGCCAAACATTTGACCGAGTTAAGCGTAAACTACTATAACACGTTTCGTAAGCAGCGATCAATCATTCGTCACTTTGTGAAGTAGAGCAGAACTAAAAGACGGGTGATACGTGGAATCTACCGTAATATTAAAGAAATCAGTCTTACGTGGAGAGTGCAGAAACATTCACGCTATTTTATGGCCTTTTAGTGTGTGTTTGAATTAATGTGTAGAGAGTTCTTTGATGACATAATAGAATAATCACAAAGCTTTATTCATATTCTTATCATTTACTTCCACGCCTAAAGGAATTTTCCCCCCGACGACCCGGTTGTAGTGTAGTATTTTAAATTACAAACGACGACCCGGTTGTAATATTTTAAATTTGCACCCCCCTCCCCAACCCACACTTTGGAGGAAAACACATTTGTAAAATTATTTGAACTCTGGTGAATAAAATCTTGGAGAGAGGTTATTCTTCTTGCGGGATGAGGGAAAGAATGCCGAAATTTTAAATGATTTAATAATATTATCATCATCATAAAAGTCAAGCATAATTTCAAGTTGTATCTGCCACTTCCCAACCAGTTTTAGCGATATATCTAATATAATATCATAGATAAGCGTAGGACGCAATAACCTTCTGTATAGAAGGAGCACCTGTAATAGATAAGATATCAGCCGCTTCCCCAGGTGAATATGATGTATTGAAATAATGTCTCCGTACTTCAAATGTCTTCGTCCTTCAAATAATGTCTCCGTCCTTCAAATAATGTCTCCATATTTCAAATAATGTGTTCGTCCTTCAAATAATGTGTCTGTCCTTCAAATAATGTGTCCGTCCTTCAAATAATTTGTCTGTCCTTCAAATAATGTGTCCGTCCGTCAAATAATGTGTCTGTCCTTCAAATAATGTGTCTGTCCTTCAAATAATGTGTCTGTCCTTCAAATGATGTGTTCGTCCTTCAAATAATGTGTCTGTCCTTCAAATAATTTGTCTGTCCTTCAAATAATGTGTCTGTCCTTCAAATAATGTCTCCCTCCTTCAAACTCCTAAAATTAGTGATTTGTTTGTTTCTTTCATCAAAACGCCTGATTGATGAATTTTTATAGATGCGAATTTCTATCGAGACCCATTTAAAGAGTGTAAGATTAAAATTTCGAAATCGCCTTAAGAAGTAGTGCCACTGACATTCTAGGGGCGGTTTAAGGTATGGGCTCGATGCTCGTTAGAAAAATGTTTTCTGTCTTTATCTAAAAATTCATATTTTCTACTGTGATATCTTTAGGTAAGATACAGTGTTACTGACATTATTGAGGTAGTTGTTAAACCAAAAAAAACAACAAAAAAACAATACTTTTTTTGTTGTTTGTTTTATTATTTAAAAAAAATAGGGTGCAATTCAAGGTTACGCTGGTTTTGCAGCTATCATTTATTTGTCGAACAAGAAGAAGTTGCACTGACTCGAGGGGCGGTTCCTCAGCATGATTGACGTTGCTTTCTCTTGTTACTTATCCTTCTGTCCGTCCACCGGTACTTCCTGCTCCTTGTTTTATGATGTGAAGATTGCACACGACTACACGTAGACATCAAGGCCACCAAGTGACTGCATGTGTACCGACTAACCACTTTCAGGCCACCAAGTGACTGCATGTGTACCGACTAACCACGTTCAGGCCACCAAGTGAGTGCATGTGTACCGACTAACCACGTTCAGGCCACCAAGTGAGTGCATGTGTACCGACTAACCACGTTCAGGCCACCAAGTGACTGCATGTGTACCGACTAACCACGTTCAGGCCACCAAGTGACTGCATGTGTACCGACTAACCACGTTCGGGCCATTGCATGTCCTCATTTATCAACCATGCAACCACGTGTACAATTTTATGTGGAACCATTTCTTGAGAAAATCGTTTTCTGATTTCTTCGTTGGCGTGCCACTCAATGGGGCTTTGTTCAATGTCTTTGCTTGTGTCTTGTTCTCTCTTGTCCTGGTGCCCATTCACTCAGTAGGAATTGGTTGCAGATTAGTCAATAACTGCTGTCAATACTATTGTGACGTGTAGAGATGTCTTCAATCCGTGCTAAAACTTATTGAATGTTTGATTTTATTGCTCGAGTAGAGGCGCTACTGAAGAAAAATTAAATAATTGAAAGTTATCATTACACGAGAAAAAGACATCAAGTGTGTGTGCATGTTTGTGTGTGTGTGTGTGTGTTTGTGTGTGTGTATGTGATATGTACAAAGAGTCATATAGAGAGAACAGATCAAATAGTTTACATTCATATTATCATCGATCAAGCAGATAAACGACTCACGGATCATTAACGTCTCAAGTCATTTTACCTAGGGTCATCCAGGACTCAAACAAGACAGAACCTTGAGTGCACGTCATTTATGTACAAGTACACCACCAGATCTTTGTACCGGTTCGTGAAATATATCTCTGTAAGATACGCCCCTGGAGTTGTGTCTTTAGACTGATATTCATTTGACACAATTCGATTTTTTTACGATTGAAGATGAAAAACGTTGGCCCATCGATAAATATAAAATCTTAGTGTTGTTACGGGACTTGGCACCGAATCCCGTCATTGTATGTTTAGATATTGGTCTATCTTTTTCAATACCAATGCACCATTATCAACTTTTGTTTTTACATGGATACCGCTGGGTTACCCTTCTTGGTATAAATGCCCCTGAACTTTTTTTAGTCACACTTGTAATTTATTGTCAAATATTTAACTCGCTCCAGTTTTTATTTTTAAAAATTATCCAATCGCTTCAACGTTCGTCTGGGAAGAATTAAAAAAAAACCTCGTTGTTATTTTAACCCCACCCCCCCCCCAAGGTGTTGATAATTTTGAGTAGCCGCCCTAATGTATAAAACAATTACATGGGTTATTTCTAAGCAATAAAATTAAACAACCCTTGAAAACAAAGTTTTTGACTATATATCCCTTATATATGAAACATAACTGAAAGTATTTTTTAAATCCTTTATATTAACTCGTGGTGTCTGCGGCCGACCGACCGACCGACCTTGCTTGCTTGTCGCCAAAACTTTTGATCGATTTTTAACCCACTTGCTCGCAAGATAGCGAGCTGAAATTTTGCAGGCAGTTTCGTACCGATGATAAAAACAATGTATCAAAATTTCAGATCGATCGCATGTACCGTAATTAAATTATTGATTTTTTAGATTATTTTATTTATTCCTATGTATCATGATATTTTTTGAGATAGAGCGTCGACTTTAAAGTTTTTCTGTACAAACAAACCAAATATCGGGAGAATGTTCTCAATTTCCAAATCTTTTCAAATTGAAAAATGGAGATAAAGATTTATGGCCTACCGTAAAAAATTAACAGTTCTTCACGCAGACCTCAACCAAAGATTTGAAGACATTCTTCACTTACATATTCCCGAATGGGTGTTGAACCCTTTTGCGCGTGGACTAGCTCAGATCCCAAACACAGATTAATTCATACTAATACAGGAGCAGCTTATTGAAATGAGGAAAATAAACCAATGTTTGAACTAGGATACTACAATTTCTTGTTACAAAATCAGATATCAATTTTACATCTTGCATTTTGGGTCAATGTACAGCCCAATTATATAGCCTGCATTACGAGTTATTGTACATAAGTTGTTGACTGCTTTACCGTCTTTCCATTGGGTAGAACAAAGATTCAATGCCGATGTGAAACTCAATATAAAAATCAAAACCTATAAGAAATTGCTGCTCATGGGGATTTGCGGTTGCAAACTCACAAACATTGAGTCGGTCATAAATACAATCATAAAATCGCATAACGTTTATCCAAGTTATTAATTTTTTCCAATTTTATTTTGAACAAAAGTTACAATTTCAATAAATACTTCAACAAAATGTTGCTTTTTTGGATTTGTAATATTTGTACTATGCATTTATGAAGTTTTTTCACTTGAGGGTCCGTGAGGAAGTTTTGACTATAAAAGGGGTCCGTGGGTCAAAAAAGTTTGGGAACCACTGCTCTATCTCATTAAGTAACACTTCAATAACCTTCAACTATGACAACTAAGACGCCATCTTGTGTTGACATCACGGCTGAGAGCGTAATCTTCACAAACGTCTTTTAACGGGCTGAACTATACCAATCTCTATCGGGCGTAGGTAAATGGTGGTTATTAGCGGTTAAGTTGTGTAGTCACCCCTCCCACCTCACCCAACACCAAAAAACCGAGGTCTGAGACATTTCACGTGCCCCCCCCCACACACACATCTTTCTCCAATGCCCTAACCCCACACAGCGAACATGTTAGTTAACGCCAGGGTCTGTCCACACGACGTTTCCAAATTGACTCTTCGCGGCCCGTCAGTAGGAATTGGCGACTCCCGGGATTATTGAGCTGATCTTGGATCATACGAACTGGGAGTGTCAACAAAGAAACAAACACTATCTGCCGGGTTATCAGTCGTGGCGGTCCTAGAGACACAATCGCCGCGTAATGTGACGGCATCGGCTGGTAAGTTGTTACACAATACTCTGTATTTTAACAGAATCATTTTTCCGCGTTAACTTTTCCACTTTTGATCTTTCAAAAAAATATCTCAGCGTTATCTATACGTGTTTTAATGTCTATGAAATATATAGTAACATATGTTTGACATGCTGTCATGCTGTCACAGTATCAAATTTAAAAAAAAACCAAAACAAAAAAAAACACAAACAAACAAACGACAAATACATAGATATAGGATAAAGATTATCCAAAATTAATTTATCCAAGATTAAAAAAAGAAACCACTTCAAAATTTTGAGCTCATTTCATCTAGGTTACATTCAGAAATGCATGTCAAACAGGCATAAATTTGATGCAGAAACAGTTGGTGACTTCAAAGATCTCTTAGAAATACTAGTTTAATGTTAAGGTTGTCTCAGTGGCGTACCTCCAGTTTGTTGGAGGTTAGTGCAGTGGCGTTCCTCCAGTTTGTTGGAGGTTGGTGCAGTGGCGTGCCTCCAGTTTGTTGGAGGTTGGTGCAGTGGCGTGCCTCCAGTTTGTTGGAGGTTGGTGCAGTGGCGTGCCTCCAGTTTGTTGGAGGTTGGTGCAGTGGCGTGCCTCCAGTTTGTTGGGGTGGGTTCAGAGTGGGTATAACGTCAAAAGTAGCTGAAAAAAGCCTTTTGTATAAAGTCAAATAATGCCGTGGTGGTAGATTGCACTGAGGGTGTGAATGATGAGAGAGGGCACATTAGTAACGGTCTGTCCCGTACACCATGTATATTCCAATCACAGATTATATATCGCAATAATATATCACAATGATATATCACAACACTATATAACAATGATATATCACAACAATATATCACAATGATATATCACAATAATATATCACAATAATATATCACAATAATATATCACAATGATATATCGCAATGATATATCACAACACTATATAACAATGATATATCACAATGATATATCACAATGATATATCACACCACTATATAACAATGATATATCACAATGATATATCACAATGATATATCACAATAATATATCACAATGATATATAACAATGATATATCGCAATGATATATCACAATGATATATCACAACACTATATAACAATGATATATCACAATGATATATCACAATGATATATCACAATAATATATCACAATGATATATAACAATGATATATCACAATGATATATCGCAATAATATATCACAATAATATATCACAATGATATATCACAACACTATATAACAATGATATATCACAATAATATATCACAATGATATATCACAATACTATATAACAATTATATATCACAATGATATATCGCAATAATATATCACAATAATATATCACAATGATATATCACAACACTATATAACAATGATATATCACAATAATATATCGCAATGATATATCACAATGATATATCACAATGATATATCGCAATGATATATCACAATGATATATCACACTGATATATCACAATGATATATCACAATGATATATCGCAATGATATATCATAACACTATATCACAATAATATATCACAACAATATATCACAATGATATATCACAATGATATATCGCAATGATATATCACAATAATATATCACAATGATATATCGCAATGATATATCATAACAATATATCACAATAATATATCACAACAATATATCACAATAATATATCACAACAATATATCACAATAATATATCACAAGGATATATCGCAATGATATATCACAACAATATATCACAATAATATATCACCATAGTATATAACCTCAAATGTTCCAGTTTGTACAGAAGGATTCCTATATTTATATAAGAAGATTTTGATATACAGTGGAACCTCTCATAACGAGCGTAATTCGTTCCAGAATCTTACCCCTTAAGCGAAACACTCGTTAAATGAAACAATTTTTCCTATACAAATCAATGTAAAATAAGATAACGCGCTACATGCTGAAGAAATACCTACTGTAAGAATCCTTTTAATTTTTTACAATTAACATTTATTCAAATAAAATTACTTATGAATTGTTAAGGTGTGTAACAACTTGGAATACAATTTAGATTTGAAACAAAAAAAATTACATATAAATATGAATTTATGACAAATAATAATTTTTAAAAACTAGAAAACTGTCTAAAGATATTTATTATTTTTGCCGACTTGTAATCGCTTCTCGTTTATCCAGATTAGAAGGAATATGTCAACATCTTCAAGAATAATTAACCGTTTCGTAAAAATTCTTGACACTCCCTTTTGAAGCATCCATGTCCTTAATTTTGTTTTTGTTCTTGAGAATAGTGCAGTTCGTTGATGTTGACCGATTGTAGGTGTTCACTAGATTAGCCACGCTCACACCTTGTTCTCGTTATCAATGATTTTAAGTTTCATTTCAACAGTTATTTTTTCTCTCTTATGATTGTCTTCTTAAAGTTTTTTTCTTCGATGACATTTTAGCACAGGTTATTACACTTTGCACAAAAAAATTACGAAGACTGTCTGAATACAAAATTTGTAAAAATGGGGTTACACACGAAAACAATACGCCAACAGACTCGTTATGCGAAATGCCGTTCGTTAAGGGAGCCACTTCTGCACATTTTTTGCTCGTTTTACGAATAACTCATTATGAGAGGTGCTCGTTTTGAGAGGTGCTCGTTTTGAGAGGTGCTCGTTATGAGAGGTCCCAATATATAAACATATAAAAATTATATATATATATATATATATATATATATATATTATGGCTGTTAACGATTAATTTTAATTTAATAGTTAACTTTTTAAAAATTAACGAATAATTAATTGTTAATTTCGATTAAAGCCAAAAATTAAAATTTATGATGTCATAAGTAACACTCATTAAACGTTCTTGTGTTGAAATCTAAATAACACTGGAATGTCTTCTTGATATCATATCTTTTAACCAACTACACAAAAAGACAAGTGTGTTGACATTATTTGGCTCAAGTAATGAGCGGGTTTAATTGACAATATAACCAGCCGAGCTGAACAATCATTCACATGGAACTGAGGTAACTGGTATGCACAAAATGTCTTGGCCTGGAATGACATTATCGGATATCGGTGTTCATTTAGTTTACACCATTGTAGAGGGTTAATGGATTCAGGAACTGTCATCTCCATTTTGTAACGCAGTAATTCATCAGAAGAGCTGTCGTCATTTTATGTCTCTTTGTCAGACTCAATTTCTGCCATTAGCTTAATACGCTTTTCATTTGGTTTGATCAGTAGGCGAAGTGTTAGAACCATGGTATGCAAACTTTAGAAACAATTTGAGCATTCCCGTCAATCAATAGTTTAAAACTAAAATGTTCGTGTAATCGTAATGAAATTTATTATTTATCGGCCGCTATTTTTTTTTATTACTTTCTGACTTCCAATAATTTGTAATTGATGGGTTGATTAATCGTTAAAAAATAATTTAATCGTTAAGATTATTTAACGATTGATCGAGAAATTAATCGTTAATTTCAACAGCCCTAATATATATATATATATGACAACGCTCGCTCCATCCCTCCCCTTAACTCCACAACCTTAATTAAAACAGTTTTATTAGAAGGAAAATAATTGCAGAATATTTTCAAGTGAAACAATTAAACGTATATTATCATCAACATACATAATTTGCAATGTATGTCACGTCCCGTATGTCCTGTCCATGACGCTACTAATTTTAGAAAGCAGCACACCAAATTACTGCACCAAAAATAACTCTTTTCGATGTTCCACCTAAAATTGTGCAATATGAAAATAAAAGAATAAAATAAAAATAAATAAAATAAATGAAAGTTCTGTATTACATTATTTTTTATTCTGATGTGTATTTTTTTTCAAAATAAATAAATTTCAGCTGAAATGTATTTATTTTGAAAACTTCCGTCATTTTTGACGGGTAATAAATACACTAGTAAGTTATATAAATGTGTTGAACCAAAGGTGTCCATAACTGCAGGTAGGACAATAAGTTCCAAAGTGACTGCGATAACAGCGAATAATCTTAAGTGCTTTTTGGCTAAGTCACTTAATCCGGATGTTATCTTAAAAAAATTAAAACTGCCTGATAAAGTCCAACCCTCCCACGCTTCCCAATAAGTGTGCACCAATTAAAGCTGTGCTTTAAAGAAATTGAAAAAAAGGAGGTGCGGGGAAAAAATGGGCATTTTACTTGTGCGGTGTAAATATAATTTCCCTCCACTTCAATTCTTGTATTTTTTCGCTGAATAGTTTTTTTTTCTTTCTTTTCTTTTTCCCCTGGTGTTTCAATTGATAACTATATTTTTGTATAATATCTTTCTAAAATTTGTAATTTCATTAAGCTTAATGAAAATAGTGTAGTTTAAAAAATAAATCATTAGAAATAAGATATAGATACCAACACACTAGCAACATTTAAAACTCTAATAAATATGCAAAACTATACATAAACCATGGAAAAGCGTAGGACACAATACTCTTCTGTAATAGATGCGATAAGATATAAGATAAGATATAGATTCAACCAGCTTACCATTGCTTTTATTCAATTGGTTGTTTATGTTTAAAGTACAGTTTAACCCTTTACTGACTGGCAGGTCTTGAAAAGTCTTCAACTCTGAGGCGTCTCGTCACTGGTCGATTCCTGCAAGCATTCCACATTGACACAATCTTGACTCAGTCATGTAAGTAGAAAATCTACACTTCTTATTGACCGTTTTCTGCAAGCATTCCCATTAACACAAAGTCGACACAACCTAGACACAGTCTAGACAGAGTTAAGTTAGAAGTAAATCATTCGCGTACCTTCAGTGACTTTGTTTAGACTTTATATATGTATATAGTTGATTATACAAACTCGATAGGCTATTGCTTGTTTCAAGATTTATTCTTTAGTTTTAACTTTTCAAATTGACATCTTTAATTTCCAGTGTTTGGTTGCACACAAACGGATATAATGTTATCAAAAATGTTCATTTCAAAAATAAAATTAAACAATATAATTTGCAATTGTCACGCAAGTAGTGTCTGTCAGTCATGAAGCTGCAAATTTTAGAAAGCAGGGAAAACCAAATTACTGCACCAAAGCATCAAAAGGTGTGCACATTAAATATGCGCTGTAAAAATATTATATGACGTCATTGGTTTCGCTCATATTTTAATTTTGGAAAAGGGATCAATGTAAAAAGAGGATTTGATGATGGTTAATTATAAAATTAAAAAACGTAAAAGGGGCGCCGTACCTGCAAGCCCTATTATAGAATATTTTGTGTACATTTCAGAAAGTTTAATATTTCGTATTTATCAAACAAGGACAAGTTAGTTGGCTTTTGAAAAAGGTCAGCGCCGTAGGCGCCCTAAAAAAAGGTGCATTTTCTATAAAATAAATAGATTTCAGCTGAAAACTTCCGTCATTTTTGACGGGTGTACGCTAGTAGCAATAATAAATGCATTAATTTTACCAATAATTATTATTGCATGAATTCTACTGGGGCGTATCTATGACAATTGCATGATGGGTAACGAGATCTTGTTAACCCATCCCCACCAGAAACAAATCACTGGTGTAGAACAAAATAATTAGCCTATCACAGAAGCGGACCATTCGTCTCCCCCCTTTTTCTACGCCACTGTTATTATGTATATACAGTAGCAAACATATTTGATACCAAATGGAAAGATTGTATTGTATATTTAAACACGATGTATATTTCTTATTTCACATTCCTGCAATTTTATGTTAGCTATTATATTTATTCAAACCACTTAAAAACTGCGGCGTAACGCAATGTAAAAGAATAACTCAAAGGCTGCAGGATACTGTATCATACACCGTGAAGTAAAAACTCGTTCATTTGTTCAGGTTTAAAGACCGTGTATGCCTCCTGTATGCCTCCTGTATGCCTCCTGTATGCCTCCTGTATGCCTCCTGTATGCCTCCTGTATGCCTCCTGTATGCCTCCTGTATGCCTCCTGTATGCCTCCTGTATGCCTCCTGTATGCCTCCTGTATGCCTCCTGTATGCCTCCTGTATGCCTCCTGTATGCCTCCTGTATGCCTCCTGTATGCCTCCTGTATGCCTCCTGTATGCCTCCTGTATGCCTCCTGTATGCCTTCTTCCACGCTAAACAGTTTAGAGTTTAGAGACTCTATTACAAAAAACAACGCGTCAGAGACTTACCCCCCTCCCCCCCCTTGCTCTTCATGAAACCTGCCAGACATACATTGTTTAAACCTGCCAGACATACATTGTTTAAACCTGCCAGACATACATTGTTTGAACCTGCCAGACATACATTGTTTAAACCTGCCAGACATACATTGTTTAAACCTGCCAGACATACATTGTTTGAACCTGCCAGACATACATTGTTTGAACCTGCCAGACATACATTGTTTGAACCTGCCAGACATACATTGTTTAAACCTGCCAGACATACATTGTTTGAACCTGCCAGACATACATTGTTTAAACCTGCCAGACATACATTGTTTAAACCTGCCAGACATACATTGTTTGAACCTGCCAGACATACATTGTTTGAACCTGCCAGACATACATTGTTTAAACCTGCCAGACATACATTGTTTAAACCTGCCAGACATACATTGTTTGAACCTGCCAGACATACATTGTTTGAACCTGCCAGACATACATTGTTTAAACCTGCCAGACATACATTGTTTGAACCTGCCAGACATACATTGTTTAAACCTGCCAGACATACATTGTTTAAACCTGCCAGACATACATTGTTTGAACCTGCCAGACATACATTGTTTGAACCTGCCAGACATACATTGTTTAAACCTGCCAGACATACATTGTTTAAACCTGCCAGACATACATTGTTTAAACCTGCCAGACATACATTGTTTAAACCTGCCAGACATACATTGTTTAAACCTGCCAGACATACATTGTTTAAACCTGCCAGACATACATTGTTTAAACCTGCCAGACATACATTGTTTAAACCTGCCAGACATACATTGTTTAAACCTGCCAGACATACATTGTTTAAACCTGCCAGACATACATTGTTTAAACCTGCCAGACATACATTGTTTAAACCTGCCAGACATACATTGTTTGAAAAATCCTTCGAAATAGAAAAGGTGTGCTTCTTTGCCAGTTGCTTTGTTGTTTTTTTAACTTCCTGATGGCTCACAATTTTCACATGCTGCAGTTAAAATAGACATGTTCTCTTCTTCACCAATAACTGGGGTAATTGTTGGCTGTGGTCTGTTTAATATTTCTTTGAAATGTTCTGCCCACCTTTGTTTTTATTCTTCATCTGATGCTAATAATTTGTCATTGGTGTCTTTGATAGGCGTACTTTTTGTGGGTGGATGGTTGCACAGCTGTCTCATAATGTGAAATAAAGTTTTGCTGTTACCTGTTTTTGCTGCTATTTTTGCTTCCGCGGACAGATTGTTTATAAAATTGTTTTTGTCTTTTGAGCATCAGCTTTCACTTCTTTGTCCAGCAGTGCGTAACGTTGCTGCTGCTTACGTATAAGGAAGACGTTCTTGCTGATAAAAGGTTTAGCTTCATTTGTTTTCTTTCTTGGATTTTTATCCAGGTGATTTCGCTTATCCATTTTTTCTTCTTACTGTGTTTGAAGCCAGCTGCGTTGGTTGCTGCAATATTCATCGTATTTTTAAGAAAGTTCCATTTTGTTTGGATGTCTTTTTCAACATTATTATTGTCTATTAGGGTTAGCCGGGCTGTGTATCTGTTGTCTATTAGGGTTAGCCGGGCTGTGTATCTGTTGTTTATTGGGGTTGGCCGGGCTGTGTATCTGTTGTTTATTAGGGTTGGCTGGGCTGTGTATCTGTTGTTTATTAGGGTTGGCTGGGCTGTGTATCTGTTGTCTATTAGGGTTGGCTGGGCTGTGTATCTGTTGTTTATTAGGGTTGGCCGGGCTGTGTATCTGTTGTTTATTAGGGTTGGCTGGGCTGTGTATTTGTTGTCTATTAGGTTTGGCTGGGCTGTGTATCTGTTGTTTATTAGGGTTGGCCGGGCTGTGTATCTGTTGTTTATTAGGGTTTGCCGGGCTGTGTATCTGTTGTTTATTAGGGTTGGCCGGGCTGTGTATCTGTTGTTTACTAGGGTTGGCTGGGCTGTGTATCTGTTGTTTATTGGGGTTGGCCGTGCTGTGTATCTGTTGTTTATTAGGGTTGGGGTGGCTGTGTATCTGTTGTTTATTAGGGTTGGGGTGGCTGTGTATCTGTTGTTTATTAGGGTTGGCCGGGCTGTGTATCTGTTGTTTATTAGGGTTAGCCGGGCTGTGTATCTGTTGTTTATTAGGGTTGGCCGGGCTGTGTATCTGTTGTTTATTTCGATGTTGTAAGCAGCCTGGATGTCTTTTAACTGCAGTCGCTGGGAGTCTATCGAAATTTAAGCAGGCTGTGGATGTCTTTTAACTGCAGTCGCTGGGAGTCTATCGATATTGTAAGCAGCCTGGATGTCTTTTAACTGCAGTCGCTGGGAGTCTATCGATATTGTAAGCAGCCTGGATGTCTTTTAACTGCAGTCGCTGGGAGTCTATCGATATTGTAAGCAGCCTGGATGTCTTTTAACTGCAGTCGCTTGGAGTCTATCGATATTGTAAGCAGCCTCATGTATGTCTTTTAACTGCATTCGCTGGGAGTCTATCGATTTTGTAAGCAGCCTGGATGTCCTTTAACTGCAGTCGCTGGGAGTCTATCGATATTGTAAGCAGGCTGGATGTCTTTTAACTGCAGTCGCTGGGAGTCTATCGATATTGTAAGCAGCCTCATGGATGTCTTTTAACTGCAGTCGCTGGGAGTCTATCGATATTGTAAGCAGGCTGGATGTCTTTTAACTGCAGTCGCTGGGAGTCTATCGATATTGTTAGCAGCCTGGATGTCTTTTAACTGCATTTGCTGGGAGTCTATCGATATTGTAAGCAGGCTGGATGTCTTTTAACTGCAGTCGCTGGGAGTCTCGGACTGATGAACGAAATTTTGCTCTTATGCAGAAGTGATCTATTTGGTTTTTGGTGCAATTATCCGGAGAGATCCAAGTAGTTTTATGTATTTCTTAATGGGGAAATAAGGTGCTTGTTATCACAAGATAGTAACAGTTGACAAAATTCTATTAGTCTTTCTCCATTTTGATTTAAGTTTCCGATGCCATGTTTTCCTATGCATCTTGCAATATCTTTGTTGTCCACGCTTCTTTGGCATTTGCTTCTTCCTATAGATCTATTATTGTCACTATTATTTATAGAATTCTCAAAAAAAAATTATGTTCATTTAAGGCTAGGTTCGCAAGTTTTTTTCACCTTCATTTTTCTTCCTAGCCATGCATACAAAACGTTAGATTTCTTTGAAATAAGTTACATGTATGTTTTGATGCTAGATTTCTATGGGCATATGTGAAGACACTCTCTGCTGTTTATATTTTAGTTTTGATGTTGTGAAACAATCAACTGATCCCCAATCGTCAGCATTCAAACCCCAAACTTTACGATGTCTGACACTTCCTTCAGTAAATACTGAACGAGTTTCAACCAATAATCATTCTCCAAAAAAACGTGTCATCCGTAGATAGTGTGAAACACACGGAAAGTGTCAACTGTAGATAGTGTGAAACACACGGAAAGTGTCATCTGTAGATAGTGTGAAACACGCGGAAAGTGTCATCTGTAGATAGTGTGAAACACGCGGAAAGTGTCATCTGTAGATAGTGTGAAACACGTGGTTTAAGATGGAATTTCTTGCCCAGAGATGATGTCATCCAACTGACTACTGAAGTTATAGTAGAACTTCATTTCTTGTTGTGGGAGATGGATTAAATAAATAAGACACTGCGAACTTACACAGCACAACAGACAACTGTCAGTATCATTATAATCATCGTTTACTTTTCTCTCTTGGTTAAAGTGACTGCCAGTGTTTTAGAGGGTGTGGGAAGGGGGAGGGGGAGAGAGATTAAATTGATACATGTTTTTGGCGGCTTGGATGGTTCTTTGTCATTTCAAGTATCATTAGATTCGTTGAGTGTCGTTTGGACAAGCTGACATTATCTTAAGGGTATTAACTGTCACTACTTTCAGGGTACTAACTGTCACTACTTTCAGGGTACTAACTGGCACTACTTTCAGGGCACTAACTGTCACTACTTTCAGGGTACTAACTGGCACCACTTTCAGGGTACTAACTGTCACTACATTCAGGGTACTAACTGGCACTACTTTCAGGGTACTAACTGGCACTACTTTCAGGGTACTAACTGGCAATACTTTCAGGGTACTAACTGTCACTACTTTCAGGGTACTAACTGTCACTACTTTCAGGGTACTAACTGTCACTACTTTCAGGGTACTAACTGGCAATACTTTCAGGGTACTAACTGGTAATACTTTCAGGGTACTTACTGTCACTACTTTCAGGGTACTAATTGTCACTACTTTCAGGGTACTAATTGTCACTACTTTCAGGGTACTAACTGTCACTACTTTCAGGGTACTAACTGGCACTACTTTCAGGGTACTAACTGTCACTACTTTCAGGGTACTAACTGTCACTACATTCAGGGTACTAACTGTCACTACTTTCAGGGTACTAACTGGCACTACTTTCAGGGTACTAACTGTCACTACTTTCAGGGTAATAACTGTCACTACTTTCAGGGTACTAACTGTACTACTTTCAGGGTAATAACTGGCATTAACAGTCAGCGGCTTAGCGTCGGTATATGCCGCCGGGGCATAAACCAAATTTGCCGCCCCCCCCACCTGAAAAATATGTTAACACTGTAAAGTACAAAAAATTTTTTAGAAAGTAATAATAAGAACACTATATATTTTTATGTTAAAAAGAAAGGCTTCATTTCTTTAATGAAATTAAAGTTTTATGTTTTTCCTCATGGCTCACTCTTTCATGTATCAATGTTTTCAGCAATGGCATGCTCAATAGCCAAAATAGCAATAGATTAGACAATTTTGGTGTATTCGTAATTGATCGTCATTAATTTTTCATTAAAATAATTTTAGAGAAGCCTTTTTAACAACTTGTTTTACTTAAGATAGTTGTAAGCAATGTTCGAATTAATTAAATTATTTTAGGCAGGGTCACTTCGAGCCTAAATATCTTTATAAACTGAAATAAACCATCTAGTCATGAATTCATTAATTTCTTTTTCTTTTCATGGGGTTAAAATATTCCTTGCCTGACTATGTCATGTGGGATATTTTGAATACTCTAGCTTGAACACAAAATTTCAAAGTCCAGTAGATTAGCTGGTGTACGAAAATCATGTTTGTTTTATAAATTCTATGTAACTGCCAAAGCCTCACACGAATTTATACACTAATCTCATCTTATGAAGAAACCAAATTTTTTCTTAACTGTTACATAGCCTTTTACATAGCATGGATACATACATATGTGCTTCGATCACCAAAATAAATTTTTACTCTCTTGTTCTTT
This sequence comes from Ampullaceana balthica, assembly GCA_944989445.1. Classification (NCBI taxonomy): domain Eukaryota; kingdom Metazoa; phylum Mollusca; class Gastropoda; family Lymnaeidae; genus Ampullaceana; species Ampullaceana balthica. The sequence continues at coordinate 512,457 of CALYLW010000082.1, forward strand.
GATCGGAAGGTTCGATTAAAATGATGAGGTCTCCACATACAATTTTATCAAATGTCAAAGCATCCTTAAGTGTTCCATTCCATTAGTTTCTCTGTGAGATTTTTTTTGTTGAGCACTATACGTTTGTAAAGAATATCGGGCATTTTTAACGCAATTTCCCTTGAAAAAATTGCGTTTATAGATTCGAAATGTCTGTAACGCTTGCACATACAACTCCTCCTGAACCATACCTAGCGTTGCCCCGGACACCAGTGTCGAATTTGTCGATGGCACAATATTTAAATGTAAAATGTCCGGTATTGCTTCCATTTTTTCACTGGACAAATAACGATAATACCGGACAGTCTTATCTTATCTTATCTGTTTCAGACGCTCCTTCTATACAGAAGATTATTGCGTCCTACGCTTATCAATGGTTTGTGTTTAGTCCTGCATTCTTATTAGAGTTTTAAATGTTGATAAAGTGTTGGCTTTCCTGGTTTCTTCAGGCAACCCATTCCACGCCCGAATTCCGGACGGGAAGAACGAAAATTTGTATGAGTTTGTTCTCTCATACGGAATAAGAAAGGTGTTTTTATCCTTATGTCTATCCGAGGGTTGTATTAAGTTATCTTTGTGTTATATTTCTAAATTAGAGTTAATTGCTTTATGTGTGATTACTACTTTGCTCTTGGTCCTTCTATCCTCTAGTGTTTCAAGGTTTAATGATTTAACTAATGGTGTTATTCTAGTCAGTTTTGAATATTCTCCAGTGATGAATCTGGCAGCTCTTTTTTGGATTTGTTCTAGTTTATCAATGTTTTCTTTGGTGGATGGGTCCCATACAGAAGATGCATATTCTAGTACAGGTCTCACCAAAGTGAGATAGCATTTTAGTTTTATATCTTTATTACATTTGTAAAGGTTTCTTTTTAGAAAGCCTAAGGTTTTGTTTGATTTTTTAATAACTTCATTGACATGGGGATTCCATGATAATTTCTCATTTATTATGACTCCTAAGTATTTTGCATCTTTAGTTTGGGTTAGTTCCTTTTCATGAATGAAATATTTTGAATTTATTTGTTTCTTTTTCTTTGTTACTCTTAACAGTTGACACTTTTCTGGGTGGAAACTCATACTCCAGTTAGTTTCCCATTTTATCAATTCATCTAGGTCTTTTTGTAAAATTTTGCTATCTTGCTCTGATTTTGTTCTTGTTCTATATTGGTCCTCTTAGATCTTAGTGCAGCCTTTGACACTGTCGACCATCAAACACTGCTGAAAACCCTGCACAATTATTTTGGAATTTCTGGCTCATTTCTGGCTTGGTTTCAATCATACTTATCTAACAGATCACAGGTAGTATCAGTAGATGGCTGTATCTCTCACAAAGCTGACTTGCTTTATGGTGTGCCTCAGGGCTCTGTTTTGGGTCCGGTACTTTTTGTGCTGTATACAAGGTCACTACTTCTACTGCTCGAAAAGCATTCAGTTAAAAGCCAATGATTTGCAGATGATACTCAGCTATATGCTCACATAGATCCCTCTAATTTGGACTCCGCTGTCCAATTGATGCAAGAGTGCATTGGTGAGGTAAAGTCTTGGATGACGTTCAGCAAACTCAAGCTGAATGATGACAAGACTGAAGCACTTCTGTTTTGCAACAATAAATCACGCAGTACTTTGTCTCTTCCGAAGTCAATTCACGTAGCCAGTTCGGATATTCTGTTCACAACATCGACTAGGAATCTTGGCTACATTATTTCTGACAACATGTCTATTAACAACTTCATCAATCACATCTGTCGCTCTGCCTACACTGCCATTCGTCAGATCAGCTCAATCCGTCATTACTTAACAGTTAGTGCAACAAAAACTCTAGTCTGTGCTCTTGTACTAGCTCGTATGGATTACTGCAATTCTCTTCTGTCAGGTGCGCCAAAACAATGCATTTTGAGAAACTACAGAAAGTTCAAAATTCAGCTTCCAGACTGATGCTCAAGGCAAAAAAAACATGACCATGTTACTCCACTTCTTCACTCACTTCATTGGCTGCCTATACAAGCCCGTATTGATTACAAACTGGCCGTTCTCTGTCACAACTTCTTTTCGGACTCATGCCCATCGTATCTTACTGAACTTTTGTCGGTCTACTCACCCACTCGCCAGCTACGATCTTCTGCAGACACACGCGTTCTCTCTGTTCCTGCGACACGCACCAAAACATTTGGTGAAAGGTCGTTCTCTTTTTGTGCAGCCAAACAATGGAATTCTCTACCATTACACATACGTAGTATTCAAACAACCAAGTCCTACAAGACTGCACTTAAGACACATCTTTTAAACATTTATTTTCAAAATTAATGAAACAACATTTCTTGTAAATGATTAACGTAGCTTATGTATAATGTACTGTAATTTTTGTGTTTGTTATGATATGAAAGTTAATTTAATATTTATAGGTATGTTATTTCTTTCATGTAAAGCGCTGTGAGCCCAGTTCCCTACTGGGATACAGCGCTATATAAATAATCAATTTATTATTATTATTATTATTATTAATTGTTCTATAGATTATACAATCATCAGCAAACAACCTAACTTTTGTTCCTGTTGAGATGCTGTTGGGTAAATCATTTATATATATTAAAAAGAGTAAGGGACCTAGCACAGTTCCTTGTGGAACTCCTGAATTAACCTTTATTGGTGCAGATTTAGATCCATTAATTATTACAGACTATTACAGTTTGCTCCCTGCCCAAAAGGAAGTCTTGGATCCAGTGATGTAAGGAACCTGAGATTCCAAAGTAGTTAAGTTTTTTAAGTAAACTAAGGTGGTGAACTTTGTCAAATGCTTTTGAGAAGTCTAGTAATATTGTATCTATTTGATCATTTTTGTCTAAGCCTTTTGATAGTTCATCTATTAAACCTATTAATTGTGTTTCACATGATCTGTTTTTTTCTAAAGCCGTGTTGATGTGGGCATAGGGCATTATATTTGTCAAGGTGGTTAACTATTCTACTATATATTATGTGTTCTAGTAATTTACAGGTGATAATAGTAAGTGATACAGGCCTGTAATTACCAGGGTCTGATTTATCCCCTTTCTTAAAGAGTGGAGTTACGTTAGCTAATTTCCAATCCTGGGGCCTTTTACCCTGGTTTAGAGAGGCTTGAAAGAGAACTACAAGGATTGGGGACAGTTCATTGCTTAGTTCTTTTAATAACCTTGCAGGCAAATCATCTGGGCCAGTAGCTTTGTTTATTTTTAAGTTTTTTAGGTACAAACCGGACATCTGGCAACCCTAACCATACCAGATAGAGGGTTCGGGTCTTTGCAAATATGCTAAGGAGGTCCCATGATGTGCAACTGCCAAAAAATACTGAAACGTTTACTGGATTTCCTGAAAAAAAAACCGAAATAATATCTGTATTTTGTCAATTTCTCGCCAACCATAACATCTGTCGGGTTGAAACTAACTTCAAACAATAGCTAATAATATTTAGAACAATGTTGGAGAAGGAATTTAAAAAAAAAGATTTAGTTCGACTCCCGTAATTTTAGAAACAATTTTTGAAAGCAATTGTTTTGTTTAGTTTCAAAAGTATTGATTTGAAATGACTTTTAATGTAATCTAGAATGATAGTTATGAGGTTTTCCTGCTTTGTGAATGCTTATGTTAGATTGTTTTGTGGTGCGCATTATATTGACACATTATTGGTGTGATGTAGCGTGAAGAGATATGACGTCATATTGTGTTTTTTGTTTCAGAATTAATTATTTGATCGACTTTTAATGTAATCTAGAATGATTTCCCTTGCATAAAAAGTCGGAAATTCTTTTTGGAAATTGCGTTTAAGTACTCATTCGAGTTTTTATTTCTTGTTTCATATAACTTTGAGAATAAAAATATTTTATTGTGACTAACAAAGTTCCTGCGCCTGTTCGTGTGTTGATCTTTTTGTCTGCATCTTTCAGATCTTTAGCTTACAAAGTAACCTCAAAATGGCTCCATGGTATATTCACTATTTTGTATCCTGAAGTCTGAATGCCTTGCTTGTAGAATCAATTAGTTATTTCCAACAGTGTATGGACTTGGAGAAGAATGCGTAACAACGCTCAAATGTACATAAAATAGTTGGAGAATTCGTTTCAGTTGGAATATCATGTTAAAAATTAGGTTTAACTGTTTGAACGAGTTTGACATGAGATTTTATGTTTTTGCGCCTTTTTTGTACTCTGGTGTACTTTCCAGCACTTAAGAATTATTAACACACGCTGGGCCTGTGAATTCCATTATTTTAAGATCATCATTTATTCAAAGTCATTTCAGAAATGTCGTAAGCAGATTCACTTTTGCTTGAATGAATTCACACAACTGGACTTGTTTGATCCTTATGTCAAATATGTGAAGAGCTATCAAATACAACGGAACAATATTTGGTATCTTGTTATTGAAGAAAGATAATTTTTCGTGAAGTGCATCTCCTAAACTTGCTATGAGCTCAGTTAGAATTCTAGATGACAAGTTTTAACCCCTTTTACCAGTATGTTCTTGGAGTGCTCGAACGTACTTTGCAAGCTAATGCATTTTTCTGGAATATTGCCTTTATTTGCAACAGTATTGCCCTCTCTGTGACCTCAAAAAGTCACATTCAGTTTCGCAAGGATTTAATAATGTCCAATATTCTAGCAAGAACTTCTTGCCACTTTGTTTTCTCTTTTACAACAACTAATTGTCGGTCTTTATTAATAGTCTATTCCTTTTTATCCAATTTCTGATTCCTTCCATTTGCAAAAAACTTTGGTAATTTTGAGTACTTATTGAGTACTTATATTGGCTTTTCTTTTATTTTATTAAAACTTATGTTCACGTTTTAACAACTAGCTAATTAACAACGAGAAATTTGCCGCATCACCCCCCTTATTTTGTGTTTATTTGTGCCAAGCTTTGCATGGCTTCTAAGGAATACTAATTAATATAATATATAAACGATGGTGTGAAAAAGCGAAAATAATAGATCAACATTTATTTCCGTATTTTCAATTAATAAATAATTTTTCAAAATAAATAATTAAAAACATTAATGTCATTATTCATTGCTCAGAAAACATTTAAAGAATTATAATAATAAAATATAAAAATAAAAAAATAAAAACATTTCGCGTATTTTTATTCAAATGTCGTAATTCTCTATCATGAAAATGTTTTCTATAAAATAAAAATTGCATTTAAATTAGTTGTTTTTGCACTGGCTTCTTAGGATGGAGGATGCAGCGAATAAATGAGAGCGCATCATGGTGCGAAACCAGTCCCTGTCGGGCGGTTGGGGTCCCCCCCCCGGCCCCCACTTGAATTAAAAAAAACGTTGAACGATAATTTTAACAACAAAAAAAAGTAGCCTGAATCGGACAACCCTTAGGGGCCGTCCATAAATGACGTCACGCACCTAGGGGGGGTCACACTTTTGTGACGATGCGTGACGAGGGCGAGGGAGGGGGGTTGAAGAAATGTGACGTCACATCAAAAGGGTAAATTAAAATAAAATTTCCACTGAAATATTTTGTCACTTACAGTTTATTTAATGATTGTTTATATTTTTTTAAAAATCAGTGCTTCTCAAAGTACCGGTCGGTAGGCCATCAGACGCCGGTCGGCGTAAGTTATCAAGAAATGAAAATTAAATCTAATTATAATCCTTAAGTTTGAGAACTCATGAGAATGTATGAAATTGTTACCCTGCGTCATTTGATGTTGACATTAATGACATCAAAGCATTTGTGATGTCACCGCCGCTCCGTTTGGTTCTGTCACGGCAGTAGTCGACGAACTTTTTTGCCCGTAACCCCAAAATATACAAGTTTCTGTGTGCGTTACAGACTCGAGGTCCTGCTCACATGACTCGGGGATTTGGGGGAGCGTCGTTAGCATCCCCCCCCCCAAGTTTGATATAATTGTTCGATTGGTTTTTGGTCAAACGCCAAGAGTTCCCTTTTTACCCCAAATGAGATAATTTACCGCTATTCACAGACCCCTCGGTTAAACCGCCCGATAGCGGTGGCCATGTATTTTTCATTAGTTTATAAATTCCACAAGAGAATGCAACAATTTAAACAGGCCTCCTCGTCCATAAAAAAAATATATTTTTTTTTAAAATAAAAATAAAAATCGTGAGCTTCGGAGGAAAAAGTTATGATAATATTGGATATTTTATTAATGTCATAGTATTTTTCAGTCTTCAACTTGCAGTATTGCTGTATTTTGCGACGCACAAGATGACACCCTACTTTCCTGCACAAATGTGGGGTTCGTACAGTACTCGCCATATTCCTCTTCCAGCGCATACCAAATAATTTTTAGAAAACATGAGATTTGATATCAATGTGGTAATTTTAGATCAAATGCCTTTGATGTGCATAAACATAGCAGGAAAACTGTCATTATAAGATCGAAATCAATTTGAGGAATCGTCTTGTATCTATATATTCTTGGTTTGTCAACAATGAAATGATCCTTGTAATATCAATAGTCACATAGTCAGTTCTTTACTGGGATACAGCGCTATATAAATTATCAATTTATTATTATTATTATTCGCGAGCTTAATCGCGAAGGTTAATCACATCAAATGGTTTTTGAAATTACCGCTGCATTGTTCGTTAGCTGTCTTGCTATGCCTTGTCAACTAGACAATTAAAAAATTATTATATAAAACAAGCCGAATTCATACTTAATGTTATAGGGCTTTAAGTCATGTAGGGGCTCATTTTGCTATCACGTCAGTACAGGGAAAATCACGTCAAAACGGGAAAAAAATGCACAGGTACCTGGTGAAATGCATTAAAAAAATACCTACCGGTCGTCTACTACGAACAAGTTTGAAAAGCTCTGGCATGTTTGGCTTCCTTATGTCTCGTGAGACGACGGAAGTTTCTGTGCTCCTGTGGGATCCTCGCACATGGCCCTGCAGCTTCTGCTGTGGCTGTACAAGCCCACTCGTGAATGGCAGCCTTTGATGCACTTCTGACACTGAAAGGTAGTGCTAGTGGTTGGCTGAATTGCTCTGCTTTTACTCTTTAGGCGAGTTTCGTCTGCGACCTGTTGCAGGTTTCTTTCTCCTGCTACTAGCCCAGCATTCAATGCATGTCTCCAACTGCACCTGTCCCCAGCGAGTTCCTCCCAGCTATTTATGTCAATGCCAATATCTTTGAGTCTCTTGCACACATCTTTGTAACGGAGGTGAGGTCGGCCTGTGGTCCTCTTTCCTTCGGCTAGCTCAGAATAGAGGATGTCCTTTGGGATTCTGCCATCCTCCAATCTGCGCACATGTCAGCGTCTTGGGCCATCACGTTGGTCTTTTTGAGGCTGATGGTTAGTCCGAAGTCCCTGGCGGCCTTGGCAAAGCGGTCCATCAGGCTTTGCAAATCAGCTTCGTTGTGAGTTGCAATGGCAGCGTCGTCTGCAAAAAGCATGTCCCTGATGACCGTTTCTCGGATCTTCGTCTTTGCCTTCAGCCTGGCCAGATTAAATAGTTTACCATCAGAACGTGTATGAAGATAGATCCCCTCGGTTGAGGATCCAAACGCATGTTTCAACAGGCAGGCAAAAAAGATGCCAAAGAGTCTCGGGGCGAGGACGCAGCCCTGTTTGACTCCACTGAGGATATCAAATTGAGGGGAAGTTGAACCGTCATACTGCACCGTGCCTTTCATACCATCGTGGAATGACTGTATAATGCTAAGCAGTTTTGGTGGGCAGCAAACTTTTGCCAAGACTGTAAACAGACCATCTCTGCTGACCAGGTCAAAAGCCTTTGTTAAATCAATGAAGGCCAGGTAAAGGGGCATGTGTTGCTCTCGGCACTTTTCTTGAAGTTGTCTTAAAGAAAAGATCATCTCGATTCATGTCGATTGTTGACCTTTCTGCCCGGAAACCGCACTGTGATTCGGGATATACTCTTTCAGCAAGTCTTTGCAGTTTATTTAAATCAACGCGTGCAAAGACTTTACCCATGATGCTAAGGAGAGAAATGCCTCCGTAGTTGTTACAGTCACTTCTGTCTCCTTTATTTTTATACAGCGTGATAATATTGGCATTTCTCATATCCTCTGGTACAGCTCCTTCTTCCCAGCACTGGCAGAGGAGGCCATGCAGGTGTTCCAGCAATACACTACTGCCGCACTTGATGATCTCTGGTGGTATTCCGTCCTGACCGGGGGCTTTGGCTATTGGTAATCGCTCAATAGCTTCTTTTAGTTATGCTAGGGTGGGTATGTCGTCCAGTTCTGCCATGAGGGGGAAGCTTTGGATGGCATCGATGGCCTCTTGGGTTACATGATTTTGTTGGGAGTAAAGTTCTGAATAGTGCTCCACCCATCTGTCCATCTGTTTAGCCCTGTCGCGGATTATTTCTCCAGTTGAGGACTTCAGTGGGGCTATGACTTTCTTAGAAGGCCCCATGGCTTTTTTAATGCCGTCATACATCCCCCTAATATTACCGGTGTCGGCCGCTAGCTGGATGCTCTGACAGAGTTGGAGCCAGTAGTCGTTTGCGCATTGCCTAGCTAATCTCTGAACATTGCTCCTGGCTAATCTGTACGCCTGCAGTGTCTGTGAGTTTGGAAGTGCCTGTATTTTTGGTGGGCACTTCGTCTTTCTTCTACGGCAGGGGTGAGTGTGGCAGAGTTGGCCTCAAACCAGTCATTGTTTTGGTTCCTTTTTCTTCCGAAGATCTGCATGGCTGTGCTGTGGATGGTCAGTCTGAGATGTTCCCACTTTTCCTTGGTGCTGTTGCCTGGCAGGGTCAGAGTCTAGTGAGTTGGAGAGAGCTTCTATGAACTCGGCTTTCTTGTCTGGGTGAGAAGTCTTACTCACATCAATGCGGGGTCTGCCTACTGGTCTGGATCGGTGAGATTTCTTGAGCAGTAATCTCAGCTTGCAAGATACCAGTGAGTGATCTGTGTCGCAGTCGGCACTGTGAAAAGTTCGAGTGAGGAGGACATGTTTCAATGCAGAGCGCCTGGTAATAATTAGGTCCAGCTGGTGCCAGTGCTTAGAGCGGGGATGTCTCCAGGACACTCTATGTTGTTGCTTTGTCTGAAAGAAAGTATTGGTGATGCATAGATCGTGGTAAGAGCATAGTTCCAGGAGTCTCTGTCCGTTTTCGTTCAGTTTTCCTGCGCCAAATCTTCCCAGACAAGAGGGCCATGAGGTGTAGTCTGCACCCACTCTAGCGTTAAAGTCACCCAGCAGTATCACGTGCTCATCTTTGGATATCGAGCTTAACAGTGAGTCCAACTGGTTGTAGACCTCATCTTTCGTCTGCATGGTTGCATTGAGTGTGGGAGCATATGCACTAATTAGGTAGGCGGGCCCTGTTGTGGTGTGTAGGCGAAGTGTGAGAAGCCTTTCAGTTCCCTGTTGGCAGGGTGCTACCATACCCAAGAGGGTGTTTCGGACAGCAAATCCAACACCATGCTCTCTGGCTTCTTCCTCGCTTTTGCCCTGCCAGAAGAACGTGTAGTCCTTTTCTCTTAATGAACCAGAACCTGACACCCGTGTCTCTTGTAAGGTGGCTATGTCTACATGCAGTCTTGCCAGTTCGTTTTTTATTACAGATGTTTTCCTGGCATGGCTTATATCGTTAAGGTCGTCTGACATCCCGGGTGTCAGCGTCCGTACATTCCAGGTCCCCAGCTTGAGGATTGGGGTTTTCCTTTTTGCTTTTTTATTTATATTTGTATTGGTTGGTGCATGAGTTTACAGTCTACTTGTCAGGCATGTGTGCACCCTAAGCTCTACGCACCCAGTAGGGCAGGCAGACTGTGGCGGGACAACACCTTATTGACTGGGGGCTGTCCCAGCTTGAGGTGGGCGGTAGCTGTCCAATGAGACAAAGATATCTCTCCCACCGTCGGAAGCAATCCCTGGCGCCAGCTCTACGCCAAAATGAGCGGGTGGCTTATAACCGGTCACTACTACTTCCCGTGTTGTGTCGACGCTGTGAGGTGAAGCTGGAGTGTCCTCTCCAGGGCACAGGCCTGGGCACGTGGTGTGGAGAGTCAGCTGTTGCCCGTGCAGCAGACTCCCTCTCTCCACGCAGCTGAGTGGGTCTAAGGGAGAGGCAGAGCCAGTACATCTTGGTATCAACTACGTCGCAGGAATTGCCAGAGAGACGTTGTAATCAACGCCAGACTGCCTTCGGGATTCCGGCTCCTGATTTGTGATCGAGGTTTACTCCCCTAGCCTTTCTCATGAGTGAGTATGGCCACAAGGCAGCGGAGGTTTGGAGTCAGAGTTTTCCTTCTCCTAGATGAGCGGCCATCTAAAGCTGACGAGCCTCATCTGCCCCGAAGCAACTGGTTTTGAGGCGCCAGTGGTCCGCCTTGAACCTCTTCTCCTGTTAGTTGGGAACAGGCTTTGCCGGGCTTGTTTGGCAAGCCACACGTGAAGGCCAGGAGCTGGATTTGGCTGCCAGAGGCGATTAGAGTCGCAAGCCATTGAAGCATTTCTTGGGGTGAGGGAGCTTATCCCCGCACCCGCTCCGGCTTTGACAGCCCTTGAAGTTTGAGAAGCACTGGCATACAATTTATTTAATGCCATTTTACATAGCTTCACGCGTATTACGATATTACAATGTACACTAAATAAATAATTAAATGACAAAAAAGTGATTTGAAACATACTCATTTTCAAATAGAAAATAAGGTGTGTTTTTTTGGAGGGGGGGGGGTCAAAGCTTTGTGACGTATTTTTGGAGGGGGGGGGTCTAACTTTTTGTGACGACGCGTGACGAGGGGGGAGGGGGTGAAAAATCGGTCAAAATTGCGTGACGTCATTTATGGACGGCCCCTTAGCTCCACCTCATACGACACTGGAGATGTCAGTACTGGCAGAACATTTATACTATTTACCACCCAACCAATTATATTTAAAGCCACATTGTCCTTTCCCTAATGTTCAAAGGTTCTCATTGATTAAACTACTGCTCATACTGGGATGCCACGCCCACATGGTCGTTGCTGTTTGTCGGATGACAGACGACACGTGCGAGTTCTGGCTGGAGGCCGAGCACCATCTGACCATGATGTCCGAGAAAACGGCCGTGTTCCCGGCCAACGGGACGCTCTACAACGTCACCAGTCAAATGGCGACTGTCTCGGTGGACAACGTGATCTCGGCTGATGGGTGGGAAACCACGAGATTAGTGGCGGTCTTCAATAAATCCATGCCAGGTCCACCAATTGAGGTAAGAGTATAGTAGCGGCCTTCAATAAATCTACGCCTGGTCCACCAATTGAGGTAAGATTATAGTAGCGGCCTTCAATAAATCCACGCCTGGTCCACCAATTGAGGTAAGAGTATAGTAGCGGCCTTCAATAAATCCACGCATGGTCCACCAATTGAGGTAAGAGTATAGTAGCGGCCTTCAATAAATCCACGCCTGGTCCACCAATTGAGGTAAGAGTATAGTAGCGGCCTTCAATAAATCCACGCCTGGTCCACCAATTGAGGTAAGAGTATAGTAGCGGCCTTCAATAAATCCACGCCTGGTCCACCAATTGAGGTAAGATTATAGTAGCGGCCTTCAATAAATCCACGCCTGGTCCACCAATTGAGGTAAGAGTATAGTAGCGGCCTTCAATAAATCCACGCCTGGTCCACCAATTGAGCTAATGCAGCCTCTGAAACGGATCGATTTATTCATTTTGAAAGGGTTTTAAACTTTAAGTAACTAATAAAAAGTACTCTTAATCCCTTTAGGACATTCACTTTCATTGACGATAACTCTCAGCCTATGGGGGGTTAAGGGGGGAAGGGTGCTGATTGGGCTAAAGCCAGGGGCCCCCAATGATTTAAGGGCCCCAAACTTATTATGTTGTATAATAAAGGGGGCTGGACCAGGCCCCAGGTGGAATTGCAGCCAGGGGCCTCGTGCAATACTGATCCACCCCTGCTTGCAGCATTTAGGTCAAATTACTATGTACTTTATTTGACAAAGTCATTATTTGACGAAAACATTATTTGACAAAGCCATTATTTGACGAAAACATTATTTGACAAAGCCATTATTTGAAAAAGCCATTATTTGACAAAGCCATTATTTGACAAAGCCATTCATTTTTTATTTGTGTTTGAAATTCTTCCCAGCTACCAAAATTTCCGGTGAATTTAAAAAAAACATAATCATTTCACATGTGATTTGTTTGTTCGTTCGTTGGTATTATTTCAAACGAATATTCCTTTTATTACTTTCTTCAAATCTTGTACTTTTCCTACTCTGTCCTGTGTTGTACAGGTTTACGAGGGCCAGAAGGTCATAGTTCACGTCAGAAACTTACTGACCAGTGGGGCCGTGACGGTCCATTGGCATGGACTTCATCAGAAAAGGAGCCCCTGGATGGACGGCGTGGCATTCATCACGCAGGTAACACGAATGTTTGTGCATCCCTTTAAAAACAACTTTAAAAACCTGTGATCGACGTCATCACATATGAGGAAAGGGGGGGGGGCCAGAAGGAAAAGCTAATTCAAATTGTTTTTGTTTAATATATCATATGAGGTATATTATTACATAAATATAAATAACGAAGACTGCCAATTTAAAAGCATTTTAAGCAGGTCTTCTTATTCTAAAAGTTCTACTACCTAAACATCTTAGGTCCAGGTTAATGTACGACTTTTGTTTGTTCACCATCCACATATCGTTTTCATTTGCAGTGCCCCATTGTACCAGGCCAACAGTCACCTACAAGTTTGACGCCTAACCCACATATCGTCTTACCTTGCAGTGCCCCATTGCCCCAGGCCAACAGTTTACCTACAAGTTTCAGGCCTAACCCACATATCGTCTTACCTTGCAGTGCCCCATTGCCCCAGGCCAACAGTTTACCTACAAGTTTCAGGCCTAACCCACATATCGTCTTACCTTGCAGTGCCCCATTGCCCCAGGCCAACAGTTTACCTACAAGTTTCAGGCCTAACCCACATATCGTCTTACCTTGCAGTGCCCCATTGCCCCAGGCCAACAGTTTACCTACAAGTTTCAGGCCTAACCCACATATCGTCTTACCTTGCAGTGCCCCATTGCCCCAGACCAACAGTTTACCTACAAGTTTCAGGCCTAACCCACATATCGTCTTACCTTGCAGTGCCCCATTGCCCCAGGCCAACAGTTCACCTACAAGTTTGACGCCTATCCCCGCGGAACGTTCTGGTACCATTCTCACATCGGCACGCAGCTGTCCATGGGTCTGCTGGGGGCATTCATCATAAGGGAAAGGACGCCTCCACCAATGCCAGAGTTCATTATGATGTTACAGGTTGGCTCTACACGTTGTCTCGCGTTCATTTCAGTTTCAATCAGTCAATAGCTAGGCTCATGGCTCATGGCTCACGGCACTTTATAAAAAATAGTAATTAAATTTTGTTTAATATACACGCGTACACACTACACACATATATATATTCTATTAAAACGTTTATAATTAAACATAATGTGCACAGGATCCATCATCAATGAGTCAACGAAGTATTCTAAGATAAGCTTGTTAACCGAATGTATCGGTGTTTTTTAAATTTCTATAAACTTGAATGTCAATGCGATGAGCTTGATTGATATTGTGTTCAAGTTCAAGCTTCCACGGCGTTTTATTATGTTTGTGGTAAAGTTTCCTTGTTGTTATACTTAGGACTGGAATCACGACATGGAGGCAGATCTGCTCCATTACAGAATGGTTTACGGCAATTACGTCAACAGAAAGAAGATTCAAGCTACGATGTCACCCGAAGGGGCCCATTTCAGGTGAGCGGGGTGTTCCAAGGGGGTCCATTTCAGGTGAGCAGGGTCTGCCAAAGGGGCCTATTTTAGGTGAGCAGGGTCTCCCGAAGGGGCCAATTTCAGGTGAGCAGGACGTAGAACTTGATATATATATATATTTCTCATTTTTTAGGGGGAGGGGCACATTCCTTGTATGAATGCGTTGTTCAGATCTGGAAGACATTCAATTATGTCAGAACACTCCTTTAATTACTTACCCTTTCAGGACTGTATGCTTTTATGGTGGTAAAATTGTGCTCCCATGTATTTATTACTACCTTCATCTATTTAATTAAATTATTCATTGTGTAATACAATATTTGTAATAAAAAGCCAATTAGTATTTCTGTAGCCTTAATAATTGAACATTTTCATATAACAGCCAATGATAAATTTACGTATCCATTTTTCTTCATTTATTGAGGATTCAAAATAATGTTGGGATCATCCGACTACAGTGGAAAATATTGTCATAATGCTCTGAGAACTTAAAAAAATATTTATAAGTTCTTTTTCTTGTTTAGATTTTGTATTAAGTTAAAAATACGTATAAGTTATTAAGAATTAATTTTATAGAAAATTTTTTAATAATTAATTTTAAAAAATCTTTTCTATATTTTCCCCACACAGTATGTTCCCCTTTCAGTCAGGACTTGTCAACGGCAAGGGACGCTACTACAACCCAGATGGCACAAACAACCAAGCTCCATTAACCGTGTTTACAGTCAACGCCACTAACTCGTACAGGTCAATAAATATTTCATAAATTTATGAGTATTTTCTGTTTTAAATATTGTTAATCAAGGAGAAAGAGATAATGTTTGGATAACTCGTTTCAGTTTTAGAGGGACGGTGCCTAGCGAAGAGAAATACTTGAATCACTGAGACTTATAACTATTATTTAAAACCCAGATATTCTTTCAACATACAATGTGTCTAGTGCTTTATTGTGTTTTTTTATATAATATAATTAAATCTAATCACTGTCCTCAATCACCATCTCCGCTCAGATTTGAGTGGTTAACAACGTAACTTGGTTGAGTGAAGGGTTGGGTAGGAAAGCTCATATATTCGTTTTAACATTTGATTTATAATAAGGGTTTAGACTTTAGAGTTAAGCCAGGTAAACAATGTTTAATAATCATTTTATAATACGCAGTTTAACAGGATACAATTATATGAGTAAATTAAATGTGCGTTTCTAATAAAACAATCATAACCAACTGATCAATATAAAAATAAAATTGTAAGTGATGCATATTTGAATTACATTTTGTGCTCTTGAGATATATGGAAATGTTATTGTTTTTCCTATGTATGGTTTCCTTAATGATGTGTTAAAATTTGATATCTCAAACAGATTCCGTGTCATTGGAGCAGGCAACCTTTACCCTTTTAGAGTGTCTATTGATGGACACAACATCACCCTTGTTGCTTCTGATGGGTGAGTGATGCTTAGCATTGTAGGCCTACCATACATTTTTTTCTATTACACATCGCCAGTATCGCAATGCTCGTGCATTTAGTCAATTTTTAAATCTAGACACAATTATGAAATACTTTATTTGAAGAAAAAAAAACGAGATCAACTATTGTAATTCTGTCTTCAGTTATGACTTAAAACCTGTCCTTGTGGAATCCTTTATCATCAACCCTGGCGAGCGATACGATTTTGTGATTACCGCCAATCAGGCCATAGGAAATTATTGGATAAGGGCAGTCACTCTGGAAGTGAACGTTTCCAATCACATAGCAGAAGCCATTCTAAGATATGACGGCGCAAACATCGAGGAACCACTGACCAGTAAAAGAAATTGCACCGCAAATGACAGGTAAGAAGCTCTTTGTATTATTGTACTATTTGTACCAGAAGGATCATAATTAAAATTTAAAAAAAGCTTTGGCAAAGAAACTTTTTTCAAAGGGCTTAATGAACGTCATCTTTCAGAACATTGTTCCTTTCAAATAGATTAAATAAATGGCATTATTTAGGTTTTTGGGATATGCCTTGTCAATACCACGACAGAAATCTATTATTGGGTGTTCAGTTGGATAAATTTTATTATTGATCAATCACAAGTATTTTTATAATGACTTATCTCAATATCACCAACAACCTGTCCCTTGATTCCGACCTAGACATAAGGATCGGCAAGGCCTCCACAACTCTGGCCAGGCTCTCAAAAAGAGTCTGGAACAACAAAAAGCTGACCATCAGAACCAAAATTGATGTATACCCTGCATGTGTGCTAAGCACCCTCCTTTATGCCAGTGAATCCTGGACCCTATACTCCAGACAAGAAAGGAGATTGAGTGCTTTCCACATGCGCTGTCTCCGGCGCATCCTGGGAGCCTGGCAGGACCATGTCACCAACAATAAGGTGCTACAACAGGCAAAAATACAAAGAATGACAACTCTTCTCCGCTAGCGTCGGCTCAGATGTTTGGGACATGTGCGCAGATTGGAGGATGGCATAATCCCAAAGGACATCCTCTATTCTGAGCTAGCCAAAGGAAAGAGGAGTACAGGCCGACCTCACCTTCATTACAAAGATGTCTGCAAGAGAGACCTCAAAGCTATTGGCATCGACATAAATAGTTGGGAGGAACTCGCTGGGGACTGGTACAGATGGAGACAGGCGTTGACTGCTGGGCTAGAAGCAGGAGAAATAAACCTGCAACAGGTCGCAGACGTAAATCACCTTAAGAGGTAAAGGAGAGTAAATCAGCCAACCACTAGCACTACCTTTCAGTGTCAGAAGTGCAGCAAAGGCTGCCATTCGCGAGTGGGCTTGTACAGCCACAGCAGAAGCTGCAAAGCCATGCGCACAAATTCCACAGGAGCACAGAAAATTCTATCATCTTTCGAGTCATAAGGAAGCCATCAATAACGATATCTCAATAGCTATTTGTTGATTCTGCATTAATTAAGTTAGCTACTTGGGCTTAACCAAGATAAAATCTTGTTTACAAATTTACTATACATGTAATTATACTAACAAAATTTGAAACCATTCTTACTTCCATAATTAACATTATGCTGTTAGACGTTTTTACCAAAATATTGTCCAAAAAAGTAACAATAAATTATGAAATATGATGTTTCCCTCAATGACAAACAAAGATTAAAAGACCAAAAACAATAGTCACATTTTCTGAAAACATGCGATATCTTTACAGATGTCTTGTGGTCAACTGTCCATTTTCTTACTACCCTGAGGGAACTTTCACCGACTGCATGAATATAGGTCAACTTAGGACAAACATTACCCACAATACTCCTGGAGGTGACGTAACAAAGAATGAAGACATAGAAGACGTGTTCCTAAACTTTGCATTTCCTGGTACAACATGGACTCCTGGTGCTGTCAATGGGAGAACTTTTAAAGTAAACACAATTTGGCCTATTAATAATTCATTTTTTGTAACACCATTATCTTATCTATTACAGACGCTCCTTCTATACAAATGATTTTTGAGCCATTATCTGCTTTCATCATCTTTTCTTAAAAATTTAAATAAGGGGCCATCCATATATTATGTAATTGTAAGCACAAAAAGTCATATTTTCGTACCCCCCTCTCCCATGTTGCACCCTGTACATTTTGGGGATCCCCCTCCCCTATGCGTACATAAAAATTAGCTTCCCCCCTACCCCCACTGTTTGAAAAATTAAATTTTAGCCATAGTCACAAGATATTGGTTTTACTTTTACTCATAGTTTTTGTCATATCATGTTTTTCATGTTTAAATTGTTAAAGAAATACAATAGAACATTCAAATTTTATTATCTTGAACATTGCATCAAAATAATTGATAAAATAGAACAATATAAGCAGTGAAATCGCTGTCCCGTTATGTATATAACGGCTGAGGCATGGGTGGTTAAAAGAGAAACTTCTACTAATTTCAAGAAATGGAAATAATAAATCAGACGGATATATTTTAGGTAATTATTTTAGTAAAGTGTGAACGTTTCGTCTGAATCAAATGTTAATTACTTCCAAAGTTAAGAATTTCGTTTGCATTAAATAATAAAACATTATTGCATATCAGTCTTGACTCAGTCGGTCTTGAGTGCTGTTTGCAGCCTGAGCGGTTTACGCTACTTGGATTAGTATTATGCAAATTAAATTTGTTGTGCGTCTGTACACATTCAGTTGAGACCCCCTACCATCCCCATAACATCTGTACATAATATCCTGTTAATTAAACACCCCTCACCCTCATTACGTATGTAAAATATAGATGGCACCTAAGTATATCTAAAATGACAATTTGTTTTGTTTATATTTTTTCTTTACTTAAAAAACATTTAAGTAATCGCCTATTTGTCATATTTATCTTTAAAACCAATTTATCATTGTATTCATAGTTAACATTTTAATAGCATTTATTGCAAAATACATTGGGATTTTAAAAGTTTGTTTTTATTTAAAGGAAATATATACATTATGTTTAAAAAAACAATTAACTTTTTTTTCCCAGTTTCCTCCAGTTTCAGCCTTGACTCAACCTCAAGAGATAACAACAGCATGTGACCCAAATGAATGTGGAGAGGAAAAAATATGCAGGTGTTCTTATTCAATTAACCTTGCGGTGAGTCTTCTAAGTAATATAAATGATAGTCTTACATTTTTAATATGAGCATGACATTTGAAATGGTTGTAATTGTCAGTGTTTTTGAAAATGCATTGAAATATTTTTAAATCCCTTATATTAACTGCGCGGCCGTCTCTGTCGTCATCTCATCATCTCTGTCTGTCTTGGGCTCGGCGGGCGGAAAAACAGAAGTCAAAAATGACCCACTTCCCATGATCCGATCGAACTGAAATTTGGCACACGGACCCGTCTAACCTAACAATGCATCGTATCAAAATTTCAGATCGATCGAACATACCGTAATTAAATTAATGCATTTTTAGTTTATCCTTATATGAGGTATGTAATTTAAATTCACGGTTTGTTATTGTTTTTTTCCCACGTGAAATTTTGAGCTGACGCATTGAGGCGACCCAACGAAGCGACGGGCGCTTTTGTTTACATTTTACGTGTCACTCTGAGCTCGGTCAAGCGAATCGGTGACCAGACTTTTCCCCTCTCCCCCCCCACCCACCCCTCCCCCCCACTAGGGTTATGATGCAAAGTTGAGTTAAGACAGATTCAGTCTGTAAATGTTTGAAAATAATCAATACTGTTAGTTATGTCTCATATATAAGATATATATGTCTCACTATATATTTATAGTCAAAAACTTTGTTTTTACGGGTTTGTTTTTTATATTTTTTTGTCATTGACATTTAAGAAAGGGGAGATAACAGAAATCAAAATGGTTTTTTAAAGAATATATGAAGTTATCTGGATGGCTAATACAATAATATAGATAAGAAGTTGAACTTTAATGTTTCACAATTTCTCCCCCAGTTTGACAAGGTCTATCAATTTGTGTTTTTAAACATGGGCGTAGGCAAAGGATGGGCCCACCCGATCCACATGCATGGTCACAGTTTCCATGTGGTTAAGATGGGCTACCCAACCTATGACAACAGAACAGGTAAACAGTCACTTCCCTTGTTAGAAGGATTGGATGTAAATGATCCAGGCAAAAACAAAGTAAACAAAAATTGAACAAAATTTTTAAACGCGCAAAGGAGGTCTTTGCAGAACATATTTTTGTTTGCTTGTTTATTGATAATACTAAATTTTAGAATCGCATGGTAAGAGTTTGAAATAGTATTACTAGAGTATTAATAGATTAAAGCAAAAAATTGAAATTTATGGTGTCATAAGTAACATTTATTAAAATAGTTGTCGAAAATCGAAATAACACTGAATGTCTTCTTTATATGACATCTTTTAACCAACAACGCAAACAGACAAGTGTATTGACATTATTTGGTTCAATTGATGAGGGGGTCTTATTGACAATATAACCAGCCGAGCTGAACAATCGTTGACATAGCTTTAGATTGTCTCAGCTGAAGTTTTCGATACTGTAGAGGATGTTTGGTTTGCAGGTGATATGTAAGCGAAGTGTTAGAACCATGGTAGCAATGTTCCCTTTAAGCAGCGCGGCTGCGCAGATATTTGACTGACGCCACGCAGGAGTTTAGAATCACAGCGCAGCAAAATTTGTAAAAATATTGCACAAAAAATGGACGTTGTGCAACTTTGCACACAAGTTTTTTTAAAACTTTGCACATGAAGCTTAGACTTAGAGGGAACATTGCATGGTTGGCAAACGATTTCTCTCAATGGACACAATAACATTTTGAACATTCCTGTCAGTCAATAGTTAAAAACCAAAATGCTTGTGTAATTGTCCAGAAATTAGTTTATATTTATCGGCAGAAATATTTTACTTTTTAAATTCCAGTACATTTATAAGTGGTGGGTCGATTAGTTGTTAAAATTTTTTTTAATCATTAAAATTTTAACGATTAATCGAGAAATCAATCGTTAATTTCCGCAGCCCTAATTTTAATACTTCAAAGCAATCATTTGATGCCTTCGTGTCTGCTACAGATTCCATACATCAAGTGTTTGCTCTTCATCCCATTGGGTGAATTTTACAGTCGGTGAAACAGATTCTATATTACAGATTCTATATTAAAGATGCTTTATTACAGATTCTATATTACAGATTCTATATTAGTTTCTATATTACAGATTCTATATTACAGATTCTATATTAGAGTTTCTATATTACAGATTCTATATTACAGACTCTATATTACAGATTCTATATTACAGATGCTATATTAGAGTTTCTATATTACAGATTCTATATTATAAACACTTGACATACCCAAATAATATCTTGAACAAATCCCCTGTCCCATCCCTTAACTTCTTAGGTTGTGGGGAGGGTGTTAAGGTACAAATTTCAAAAAGTTATATAAAAAAGATTGGGTAGTTAAGGTTACAACATCGCTAGCCCCAATCCCCTAGCTCTTTAAAAAAATTTTTATTACAATTTACTTTACAGACTGAGCAGATGTATATTTATAATTGATGTAAACAATGGTTTGACTAACATATTGCCCCCCTCCCAACTCAAATAAGATAATAAAATAAAGCCATCCAGGGCGCACCACAATAAATTCACTTTTCATAAATCAAGATGTCCCAGTTAAATAAACGCCTTCTCAAAATAATTAAATTGTCTTCCTGTTTGACGTATGCTAAAATAGTTATGAAGTCATGAAGCACTGTCTCTTGGACAAAACATTTCATTGACGTCATTATCTTAAACACATTTTTTTTGTGGTTGACAGCTAATACATGTTAACATGGAAGAGTTGTCCCAAAAAGTACCAGAGGGTGTCTAACATTTGATTCTTTTACTTCAATTATACACTGATGGTTCCTTGATAACTAGGGAAGTAATATTTGCTAAAATAAAATAAGATGAATGTTGGCAGTAGTTAATTATCTAATTTGATTATTTCAGGGCTTCTATTGGGGGACAATACAGATGTTGACTGTAGGGGAAATGCTGACAGAGAGAAAAGTTTCTGCAATGCTGCACGATGGGCCAATGCGACATGGGGCGGTAACAATGTTCCTGGCCTTGAACTTGAGTTGCCTCCTGTCAAGGACACCATTATGGTCCCTACAGGCGGGTAGGTTATATTGTATATATATATATAAAAACATGCTTTAGCCTCATTTAGCAAAGTGTCAAATAAATTTATTATTTTTTAGAATAAAAATGTACAGCTGTAGTTTCAATTCTTTGCTCTCCAACTATAGTAGTCATTAACAGTTAAAATAGGGATAATTTGAACGCAGACAATTCACTGATTACATTATTTAACTAGCTTGCCTTAGACGGTTACCACAAATGGGCACCATATTTTCTGGAACAGGGGCGGATTAAGACTGCACAGGGCCCCTGGCTGCAATTCAAACTGGGGCTCTATCCAGCCAGCGTTCCTTTAAATAAAATGATTGCTAGCAGCTAATATAAGACTGTAACTTGTAATTAAATAGTCCATTGGTTCCTTTCTCATACTTTGCTCGTACTAGGTGATTGGCCTTCCCAGCCAAAAAGATTATTCATGATAAAAACCGAACATGAAGAAATAATTGTTTGCCGGTATCCTGAAATTGTGTGTAAAAAGACAATTAAAAAAAAGAAAGAATTCCCCCGCCGGGGATCGATCGCGTCACCGCTTGCACCGCAAGCCTTTACACTTTCACACGACCAGGAGAGCTTGACGGAAAATGTTAATTAAAAAAATATAAACAATATTCTTTAATATTTTCTCTTATTGAGCCTATAAAATCAGGTTTTTCGATTACTAAGACTATTGGGTCCGAATAGCGATTAAATTAATAGATAGATTATTAATTTATTTAATTTATGATATTTTCAGGAATTCATGCAAACATTTGTCCACCTTTATTATAAAATATGCTAAATTTGGGGGCCCTGGGTTTAGCCCGTTCAGCTTAATCCGCCATAGGCCTGGAATGTTTAATAATGGATAATAATAAGATTCCTTGATACATAATACAGGTATACCTTAAAAGTATAATTCAAGGAACAGACAATAAGATCAGGCGCGTCATGTCATACTGATCCGTTTACTCATATTTCAGCTACGTTGTGGTACGCATAAGAACAGATAACCCAGGTGTTTGGTTGATGCACTGCCACATAGAGTTACACAGCATGGATGGGATGATCCTCATGCTCAATGAATCGTTTGGACAACACCCGCCACCACCGAGTGACTTCCCCACATGTGGAGATTTCCACTACACGGACAGGGCTAAACAAAGGTCTCAACAACCAATCACGTACTACGAGGAGGAGGGTGAGTCAATAGGGGACACAGTAGTCTGTCAATAGGGGACACAGTAGTCTGTCAATAGGGGACACAGTAGTCTGTCAATAGGGGACACAGTAGTCTGTCAATAGGGGACACAGTAGTCTGTCAATAAGGGACACAGTAGTCTTTCAATGGGGGACACAGTAGTCTTTCAATAAGGGACACAGTAGTCTGTCAATAGGGGACACAGTAGTCTGTCAATAGGGGACACAGTAGTCTTTCAATGGGGGACACAGTAGTCTGTCAATAGGGGACACGGTAGTCTGTCAATAGGGGACACAGTGGTATTGGTATACTTTAACTGATAGGAGATTAGTGTCAGCCAATAGGGGACACAGTAGTATCTATCAGTATACTTTAACTGATAGGAGATTAGTGTAAGTTGATATGGGTCACAGTTGTCAGTCTTTAGTGAATTAAGTAATATCGATATTTAATTGATAGGAGACTGAGTCGGTAGGAACACAGTAATATTGATATTTAATTGATAGGAATCAGTGTGAGTTGATATGTGTCACAGATACACCAACACTTCATTGGTACGAGACTAACGTCACCAACAATAAAAAAATCTAGTTTTTCAAAAAAATTGATGATTGATTTTATAAACTGATAAAGTTCTTATTAAGTTAAATGAGCTGAGTGGAATTTTTTTTTCCATTTTCCACATTCCAATAATCTGAAAATTTTCCAAGTTCATTACATGTATTTCCTTTTTGGTAGACACATTTATTTTAAGAATAATTTCATGAACACTTTAAGTGAATTTCCTGGATAACTTTAAAACTTGATAAAGTTCAATGTTTTTTTATGATTTTAAATGCATTTAAATAAAATAATTTTTTATGTCTATAACTGTATTTTCCCTTTCAGATGAAATAGAAACCAGCACATTCTGGGCAGTGGTTGGTTGTCTTATTGCCCTGGCTGTTATACAATTTCTGGTGATATTTTGCTTGTGTAGAAAAATTTCCAAGACTAAAAAGGCCTCTTATAATACTTCGGTCTCATTTAAAAATGATGGCTTTACAAGCAACTAAAAATAGAACCACTTCTACATAGAGAAATGTATCTCCAACTACTGCCTTACATTGTGATACACATTTAAGCTTGAAATTTACATTTATCATTATTTAATGTTAACACTATATACTATATATATATATAATTTGATTTTGCTTTCTTTTCCAAGATTTTTTATATAGTGAAATTTAAATGAAATGTGTTTTGTCATAAAAATTTTTGTAATAGAATATTAATGACAAATTTAACAAAAATAAAACACTAGAAATTTTTTAAAGAATATAAATGACAAATATAAAAATAAGAAGAATTATATGTAAATATGAGAGAGCATATTATCAATAGCAAAGCCTAAAAGAAATTTGGGATAAATTATCAAAGATATAAGTCAGCAGTTAAGGTTAAACTTTGCAAACATTTCTAATAAACAAATGGCAAAATGCCTTGAGAAAGATCATTTACAATATAGCTGTCTGAAATAAATAAAATTTCAGCTATAAACTTTGAAAAACTAACAAATGACCATCGTATATTTTGACAGACATGGCTAATGACTAGTGTATGTTGTGACCAATGTTCCCTTTAATGTTCATTGATCCTTGTGCAAAATATCAAACTCGTTTTTGAAAGTTGCACACCATCCAGCTCTTGTGCACAATTTTGCACCACAAAAACACATAATTATTTTATGTTATAAAAAATTTCTGTGAGGTAATTCTAAAATGCTGTGATGCAACAGTCAGAATTTCTGAGCAGCCCAATAGCTTAAACATTGGTTGTGACAGAGAACTTAAATGAACATTATATATAGATAAATGAACATTATATTTAAATACAAATCTTAATAACTTAATACATTCTAAAATATATTTTAAATTATCCCGATATGTGAGGAATAACTCAAACCACCACTAAGACTAAGCATTGTGACAGGTAACGTATTATGATGTGCCACAAAACACTGTGATAGAACTCTGTCATTATTGCTGTGCCTTAAGATATTTTTATCTTGAATGAATAATTTGCATTGTTATATTTATGCCACAACTTGTTTTTGTATTATTGTTTAATACTTTTTAAAATATATATATTTTTGGTATGTTTTTGTTTTATTGTCATAACAATATATTAAAATAATTTACTGAAATTGGGCAATTGTTTTATAGCTGAATAAATTACTAGTAGTTAAAGAAAAAGTCATTAATGCTTGAGCCAACAAGGTAACTTCCCTGAATATTCATTCTCCATGCTAATATGTAGGTCCATACCACAACATTAATCAGTGAATACCTCGAACCTAAAATAAAGCAGCAGCTCTTTTTTGTTTACATTTTTAATAGCCTCAAATAACTGATATCCATAAGTTCAAATATAAAAATGTTGTTCCCCTCAGAATAAAACTATAGGATCAGTAGCCCTACACCTTACCACCGACCACACAATAAAATTTTATAGATTTTATGCAAACGCAAGATATTTTAAATAGGTGACGAATGATGTTTGACCAATAAAAAAGTGCTGCCTAAAACTATTGGCAGTTAGAGGATGGCACAGAGAATCCAAGGAATTGATTCTAAATGTAACACAGTGAACAGCAGAGCCTCCTGTCATGAAACATTCTTGTTACTTTTTACTTTGCACTCCTTTGAGGAAGAATATAGAAATCCAATCCAATTAATGATTCATTTTATTTTCTGTGGTACATACCATGAAGATATCAAATTGATGCTTCCATTAAATTTAAGTCATCATTAGTTGCATACTCTTACTGTCATACTAAGACGTACGGTATGGTACACCTGGTGCAGGTTTGGTCACATAACTTTCCTTCACAATCTCTCTGTTGCTGAGATTTTCTGGTAATCTCCCACAGTTGTCCTGCAGTGACTTGGCACCGTAATCATGTAAAAGTTTAATCATATCACAATGCTGTGCTCCGACCGCGTAGTGAAGAGCTGAAAAGTGAAAGAAGTTTTGTTTACATCAATAAAAACACTATGTGGTTATAATTATTAACAAATACGACAAAGCTAATGCTTTATTAGATTATTTTAAAAGATTAATTTCCATCTGAAATGAATTAACATACAGCATCTGAGGATTAACGAACCTGTTCGCCCTGTTTTATCCTGCACATTAATTTCTGCTCCAGTTTGTAACAAATTTAATGCCAACCTCACGTGGCCCTCCTAAACAATGATCAAATTAAAAAATATAAATATAATCATTTTCAAACTATATCATTATCATATTTAATATGAAATCCCAATATACATGCATCTTTAAGTATTTCTATTGACGCTGGTAAACAAATACAATTTTAAAAGTGAACAAGTGAGATGATCAAATAGTACAAATAATGAACAAGTGAGATGATCAAATAGTACAAATAATGAACAAGTGAGATGATCAAATAGTTCTAATAATGAACAAGTGATATTATCAAATAGTTCAAATAATGAACAAGTGGGATGATCAAATAGTTCAAATAATGAACAAAAGAGATGATCGAATAGTTCAAATAATGAACAAGTGATATTATCAAATAGTTCAAATAATGAACAAATGAGATGATCAAATAGTTCAAATAATGAACAAGGTTAAACCTTAGCAGCAAGATGCAGAGGAGTTTCTCTGTTTCCACTTGACACGACATTAACTGATACGCCAAGTGAAACGATGAATTCTAGTGATGAGAGCTGGCCAGACTGGGCAACAAGGTGAATGGGCTGTCTTCCTACTCGATCCTCTAAAGTTACATCAGCCTATTACAGGGACAGATGTGGTCAAATAAAATTTTGAAATAATAAGAAAAATAAGTTAATATTTTTATTTTTAATTTAGCCTCTCCCCACCCAGGAATGACTACAATATCATTTATTGGAAAGAAAGATGCATACTTTTAAATATGAAATTATAATAGCTATCAAAATGAAAAGCAAAATCCAAATAAAAATTAAAGTCAAGCCCAGAAACTTGAAGTTAGATGATTTAAATTTTATCTCAGGCCCAGCATTGGATCATTTAAATTCTCTGATACTCATTTTATTTTATCTCAGGCCCGGCATCGGATCATTTGTGTGACTATCAAACTAACAGCCTACGTCCTAAACTAACTTAGATTTAGAGTATGCTACCTTGTGATAATCAATTAAAATTTTGGCTGCCTCAAGGTGGCCAGCTCTTAAAGCATCCATCAGAGGTGTGACACCACAATTATCTCTCTCATCCGGTTTGTATCCACAGTGCTGGATCAGATAAAGCACTGTATCAGTGTTACCATGAAGGGCTGAAGTAATTTCAAGTACAGGAGACATCCAGATGTGTGATATGTGAAACAAAGATAATGAGAAAAAAACAACAACAGGATTTGCTTAATAAGTGAGATTTGGTGTAGTGTCAATAAGCTAATCTAATCTCCTCATGATTGAATAGTGCTGTGTATAGAAGATTGGTATATAAATTTGTACTTAAACAAAATTATATACAATGATACAAATTTGATGTAAGGTTTAAAAGGAAATAAAGGGAAAAAAATGGTTTAAGATTGTTAATAATAGGCTGTGTGATGCAAACAATTTTTTATTATTGATATAAGCACTTGAAGAATTGTTTATTATTGTTATAAGCACTTGAACAATTGTTTATTATTGATATAAGCATTTGAACAATTGTTTATTATTGATATAAGCATTTGAACAATTGTTTATTATTGATATAAGCACTTGAACAATTGTTTATTATTGATATAAGCACTTGAACAATGTTTTTTTAAGGGACCATCATATTTATATGATGGATGATTTGTTATTTTTTTAATACACTTGAGTTTGAAATAAATAATAATTTAAACTTTTTCTTTTACCAGTAACTCAGTAACCAATTAAATTTAAAACCACATCAACTGAGTTAAATCAAAAGATTTCAAAGAATACATTTTACCAACACAAATATTTACTTCTTTCACATTTCAAGCCTACTTTTTATAACTTTCTTACCTGCAGTGTGCAGTGGGCTTCTCGTATTGTTACTTCTTGTATCCCAAACACTTATTGAATTTTTCAGTAAACAGGCTATAGCAGGCAAATGATCTTCTCTTGATGGGAAAAATTAAGTTAAATAATTAGGTGCTTCTTATCATGACATTTAATTTCTGGCAAGTCTTACAATAATTTACTGAATGAATATAATCAGTAGTACCTGCAAGCTATGTGAAACGAATTCCAACCATCTTTATTTCTCAAACATGGGTCAGAACCAGCATTCAATAGCAGCTTGATAATCTGTTCTGACTTTTTAGTGCATGCAAGCATTAATGGCGTCCTTTATACATGTAAACAGAATTCAGATAAAAATTACGGTTATAGAATAAAATAAATAAATGTGATGATGCAATATCAATTATTTATTAAGGCTTTATCATAGCCTTTTCCAACATATGATATTTGATTGTGATAGAATTTCCCTACTTTTAATTTATTCCGATTTAAAGAAACTATCTTATGCAAGGGATGTTACCCAATTTGGAATACATTTTGAAAAAATTAAATGAAATAAGATAAATGTAGGATAAATATCACTTGCATTTGTAAAAAATAAGTTATATCTTAATATTAATGCATTTAACCATCTACATTTTTAAAAACTGATTTGTAGTGATAGTATAAAAGAATAGATCAATCCCAAAAGGTCACAAAGGTCAAAGATGATAAAAATCTATGATAAAAATATCTTTTAAAAAGTTTTTATTAGCATTTAGCTGATACAACCATAAATAAATAACTTAGACACTGTTCCTAATAAGGTCTGGCATGTGTGCTGTAGGTTGCCGACCCTTGTACAATATGACCATATCTTTATAACATATATTTTACAAGTTAACAAATGACCTCCTACTCGCACTGGACAGTGGGAAAATTTCTATATTGGTCCTCTTAGATCTTAGTGCAGCCTTTGACACTGTCGACCATCAAACACTGCTGAAAACCCTGCAAAATTATTTTGGAATTTCTGGCTCAGTTCTGGCTTTGTTTCAATCATACTTATCTAACAGATCACAGGTAGTATCAGTAGATGGCTGTATGTCTCACAAAGCTGACTTGCTTTATGGTGTGCCTCAGGGCTCTGTTTTGGGTCCGGTACTTTTTGTACTTTATACAAGGCCACTACTTTTACTGCTCGAAAAGCATTCAGTTAAAAGCCAATCATTTGCAGATGATACTCAGCTATATACTCACACTGATCCCTCTAATATGGACTCCGTGTCCAATTGATGCAAGAGTGCATTGGTGAGGTAAAGTCTTGGATGACGTTCAGCAAACTCAAGCTGAATGATGACAAGACTTAAGCACTTCTATTTTGCAACAATAAATCACGAAGTACTTTGTCTCTTCCGAAGTCAATTCACGTAGCCAGTTCGGATATTCTGTTCACAACATCGACTAGGAATCTTGGCTACATTATTTCTGACAACATGTCTATTAACAACTTCATCAATCACATCTGTCGCTCTGCCTACACTGCCATTCGTCAGATCAGCTCAATCCGTCATTACTTAACAGTTAGTGCAACAAAAACTCTAGTCTGTGCTCTTGTACTAGCTCGTATGGATTACTGCAATTCTCTTCTGTCTGGTGCGCCAAAACAATGTATTGAAAAACTACAGAAAGTTCAAAATTCAGCTGCCAGACTGGTGCTCAAGGCAAAAAAACATGACCATGTTACTCCACTTCTTCACTCACTTCATTGGCTGCCTATACAAGCCCGTATTGATTACAAACTGGCTGTTCTCTGTCACAACTTCTTTTCGGACTCATGCCCATCGTATCCTACTGAACTTTTGTTGGTCTACTCACCCACTCGCCAGCTACGATCTTCTGCAGACACACGCGTTCTCTCTGTTCCTAAGACACGCACCAAAACATTTGGTGAAAGGTCGTTCTCTTTTTGTGCAGCCAAACAATGGAATTCTCTACCATTACACATACGTAGTATTCAAACAACCAAGTCCTTCAAGACTGCACTTAAGACACATCTTTTCAAAATTTATTTTCAAAATTAATGAAACAACATTTCTTGTAAATGATTAACGTAGCTTATGTATAATGTACTGTAATTTTTGTGTTTGTTATGATATGAAAGTTAATTTAATAATTATAGGTATGTTATTTCTTTCATGTAAAGCGCTGTGAGCCCAGTTCCTTACTGGGATACAGCGCTATATAAATAATCAATTTATTATTATTATTATTAGTTATCTGAATTTTTTTCCTTCATGCAAATATAATTGTAGATATTTTCATATTTTATTAAACATTTTAACATAAAACGTCAAGGATATAGATTGTCAAACTGCTTGCACCAAATAATTAAATAATTATATTTTTGTTTGACCTGCTTACTACTTGAGGTGAATGTTTCTTTTCAGCTAAGAAACTTTAGAACAACCCTGACCCCCACTTGTTTATATTACATTAATATTAGAAAATAAGGAAGCCTTGTAGGGAAACTCACCAATCTGCTTTCTTCAAGGGATCAATGTGAGCATTATTTTCAAGAAGAATCTTTACACAGCCTTCTTGTGAGTTCTGGGCAGCAACATGAAGTGGCCTCTTTCCATCATTATTACTTGATTCTATGTAGTTAGGATACTTATTTACTAGGTATTTCAAAACCCTTTCACTCCCATAACTGCATGCAATATGTAAAATTGTGTCCTGCGACTTAAAATGATGAGCCAATATCAATGAATTTTTATCAATGAAAAATTGAACATCATCTTTTACAATGGCTTGTTGAATGGTTTGAAAGTGAGCAGAATTGTCAGTAATGGCCATATCAATAACATTGTAGGCCTTAATATTAATATATTCAAATCATTTGTAATTGTATTATTTTTAAGTATAATAATCTTCTGAATAGAAGGAGAATCTGTGATATTAAATGTGTAAGATAAAAAATCTGTAAAGAATAAAGTTTTATAAAGACCTGGTTAATTGTTTAATTGACATTCTTGTATGCTAAACTGATTAATCTCCTCGTCCTCATCAAATGCTAGTCCTTGTATTGTAGTCGTTAATTAACTATACAAATGGCATGGTGTGTTCAAGAAGCAGAAGTACATCTGGTACATTGACAGTTAACAATTCCTTTTCTCTTGTTATGGAGTAGCTAGTCCATTCGTGCATTGTGTTCAGCTCATATTCATAGCTTTAGCTGAAGTAATAGAGAACTATGACTATAAAGTAGCCTGATACTGTTAAATAAATTATTAGGCCAGTGCAGAGTGAAGTCCTTAATTAGGTCATTAAGCCTTTAGTGACTTTTCAAGTTTGAGATGTCTGAGACACTTTCTTTAAGATTAGGCCTAACTATAATTAGTATAAATTATAATAGTAAATTGTATGAGTTCTATATGAATATGAGTTCTATATGATTGAATATAATATGAGTATGATTCTACGAACTAAGATTTCATTTACCAATTTTAATTTACTTCTTAAAGTTCTTAGAAAACTATTAATTTATGACTCAATATGCAGAATGGAGTGCAGCTTCGTAATTAATTGCTGTATCTTGTTAAATTATGAAGGCATGTGCCCAATGTTTCTTTTAAGGCTAAGTTTACTCATTAACTCATTACATCAATCACAAAATTTCTGTAACAATAACAAATAAAAAAATTATTATAGTTGGCTCCCCTATCTGTATCTTAATCTTTACTTTGTGAAAAAAATAGATCGCTTTTTAAAAACATATGTTATATTAAGTCCTGATTTCCGATAACGAAATCCCTAATTGTAGGGACAATAAAAGTCGAATCCTACCGGGTGGTGGAAACAAAGTGGACGAGACTATGCACCATACACACGAACATATTATATATTATATATACTTTTGAAACAATTAAAAATTTAAAGTTTTCAGTAATATTTAGAAAATAAATTACAAACAAATAAAATATATTTAGTGATTTAAAATTTAAAAAAAAACCTATTGTTATCATCGTATTTGCTATTTGAAAATAAAAATTTTAAATTAAAAAATAGTAATTTTACTAATGTAAAGAAATTTGAAATTTAAATTGTATTATTTCCCTTGGAACTAAATTGAAATAATAAATTTTAGTTAACGCTTTGTGTTTGCAGGCATTCATACTACTGTAGTATAAGAAAAAGTTACATTTACATCAGTGTACTTCAATTTTAAGACTGTTTTCACACCACAATTTTTAATAAAACTTTTTACTCTAGTTATTTTTCATTGCTTATTATAAATTATAAATTACGTATTAAAAAAATGACACCTTTCTACTATTTTCTAGTACGTGGCCATTATTTAGTCAAATTTAGAAATTTCTAATGATGGAATAGTATATTTATTAAGTCTTGAAAATCCCAATTGTAGTGCTTAGTTTTTTCTTCTTAAAGTATCACTTTTAAAAATATCTTATTTTTTATTGAACTTTTTTAGATTATAATTTAAAAGCCGGCCATTTTTAAATCCATTATATTAACTTCACTGTCTTGTCTGTCCTCATCTCTCTCTCTCTCTCTCTCTCTTTGGCAGTCTCTCGTCTGGCATTCGGACCACGTGCCCTGCCCAACGAAGCTGGGACTGCATCAGGAGTGTGAAGATGCTGGGGAGACCTGCCTTGGTCAGTACCACTGTGTCTGGTATTTTATCCTGCCACTTTACGCCGAGGATCTTCCTGAGGCTTGTTGAATGAAAGTGGTTAAGCTTCCTAGCATGGCGCTGATACACAGTCCATGTTTCACACGCATATAGCAGTGTGGGGAGCACCACCGCCCTGTACACTTTCAGCTTGGTCTGGATGGTAATGCCTCTTCTGTTCCAGACATTTGGGTACAACCTGCCAAAAGTGGAGCTGGCTCTGGCAATTCTGACGCTCACTTCGTCATCGATGGTGGCATTTTGCGACAGTGTGCTGCCTAGGTATGAGAACTGTTTCACTGTGTTGAGTCTCTGGCCGTTGACAGTGATGCTGGGCTCAACGTAGGGCCTTCCAGGCGCAGGCTGATGGAGGACTTCAGTCTTCTTGGTGTTGATCGTCAGACCAAAGTTTGTGCAGGCGCTGGAGAACAGGTTAACGCTGCATTGCATGTCGGCTTCTGAGGGCACAGTCATCAGCAAACAGGAGGTCTCTGATGATGTCTGTCATAACCTTGGTTTTTGCATGGAGCCTCCGAAGGTTGAACAGTTTGCCATCTGTGCGGTACCTCAGGTTAACACCAACACCCTCGTCTCTGAAGGCCTCTGTCAGCATGGCGGAAAACATCAGGCTAAATAGTGTTGGTGCCAGGACGCAGCCCTGCTTGACCCCGTTTGTGACTGTGAAAGGATCAGAAAACTCTCCGCCGTCCTGGACTCTGGCGTGCATGCCCTCGTGGAATTGTCTCACCAAGACGATGAATTTCCTTGGGCAACCGTACTTGGCCATTATCTTCCACAGACCCTCTCTGCCAACGGTGTCAAAAGCCTTGGTCAGGTCGACATAGGTGGAGAACAGGTTGACGTTCTGCTCCTGACATTTCTCTTGCAGCTGCCTGGCAGCGAACACCATGTCGATGGTCCCTCGCTCTTTTCGGAAGCCACACTGACTTTCAGGCAGGAGTCCTTGGTCAAGGTGGACCATGAGGCGGTTGAGCAGGATTCTGGCAAGGATCTTTCCTGCGATAGATAGCAGGGATATGCCTCTGTGGTTGTCACAAGCCTGTCTACTTCCTTTTTGCTTATAAAGATGTATGATGGAGGCATCTTTGAAGTCCTGCGGGATCGTCTCTTGCTGCCACACCAAGAGAAATAGATGGTGGAGCCTTTCAGTCAGGGCTGTTCCTCCCTCCTTGTAGACCTCAGCTGGTATGGCGTCAGAACCAGGTGCTTTGCCACTGGAGAGAAGATAAATTGCTTTCTGGGTCTCGAGCAAGGTTGAGCTGGTCCCACGGTGGGCAAAAGAAACGCTACAAAGACACACTAAAAGTCTCACTGAAAGCGTTTGCCATCAACCCAGACACGTGGGAACTTGCTGCAAAGGACCGTTCCACCTGGCGTTCTTCCATCCACGAAGGTGCCAAGTCATGTGAGGCAAACAGGATCACCTCCGCAGAAAAGAAGAGGCAAGACCGAAAGGCCCGTGCTGTGAACCCTCCTGGAGATGTCCCACTCGTCCCTTGTCCCTTCTGTTCCCGAACCTTCCGTGCTAGGATCGGCCTCATCAGCCATTTGCGCACGCACAAACAAAGCCAGTCCCAGCAACCCTCGGATGACTAGAGTGGTCTTCGTCGAATCGACGGACGAACAACACACATCTCTCTCTCTCTCTCTGTCGTGGTCCCGCCCGCGAAAAAACACAAGTACAAAATGACCCACTTCCCATGATCCTACTGAGCTGAAATTTTGCACATAGACTTGTGTCACCTATCAATTCATTGTAACAAAATTTCAGATCGATCAAATGGACCGTAATTAAATTTATTAGAAGGAGCGTCTGTAACAGATAAGAGGATAAGACAAGATAAATTTGACAAAGTTCACCACCTTAGTTTACTTAAAAAACTTAACTACTTTGGAATCTCAGGTTCCTTACATCACTGGATCCAAGACTTCCTTTTGGGCAGGGAGCAAACTGTAATAATTAATGGATCTAAATCTGCACCAATAAAGGTTAACTCAGGAGTTCCACAAGGAACTGTGCTAGGTCCCTTACTCTTTTTAATATATATAAATGATTTACCCAACAACATCTCAACAGGTACAAAAGTTAGGTTATTTGCTGATGATTGTATAATCTATAGAACAATAAAATCAGAACAAGATAGCAAAATTTTACAAAAAGACTTAGATGAATTGATAAAATGGGAAACTAACTGGAGTATGTCTTTCCACACAGAAAAGTGTCAACTGTTAAGAGTAACAAAGAAAAAGAAACAAATAAATTCAAAATATTGCATTCATGGAAAAGAACTGACCCAAACTAAAGATGCAAAATACTTAGGAGTCTTAATAAATGAGAAACTATCATGGAATCCCCATGTCAATGAAGTTATTAAAAAATCAAACAAAACCTTAGGCTTTATAAAAAGGAACTTTAACAAATGTAATAGAGATATAAAACTAAAATGCTACCTCACTTTGGTGAGACCTGTACTAGAATATGCATCTTCTGTATGGGACCCATCCACCAAAGAAAACATTGATAAACTGGAACAAATTCAAAAAAGAGCTGCCAGATTCATTACTGGAGAATATTCGAAACTGACAAGAATAACACCATTAGTTAAATCATTAAACCTTGAAACACTAGAGGATAGAAGAACCAAGAGCAAAGTAGTAATCATACATAAAGCAATTAATTCTAATTTAGAAATACAACACAAAGATAACTTAATACAACCCTCAGATAGAC
The DNA here is from genome assembly GCA_944989445.1 of Ampullaceana balthica. Taxonomy (NCBI): domain Eukaryota; kingdom Metazoa; phylum Mollusca; class Gastropoda; family Lymnaeidae; genus Ampullaceana; species Ampullaceana balthica. The sequence continues at coordinate 547,546 of CALYLW010000082.1, forward strand.
ATAAGGATAAAAACACCTTTCTTATTCCGTATGCAAGAACAAACATATACAAGTTTTCCTTCTTCCCGTCCGGAATTCGGGCGTGGAATGGGTTGCCTGAAGAATCCAGGAAAACCAACACTTTATCAACATTTAAATCTCTAATAAAAATGCAGGACTAAACACAAACCATAGATAAGCGTAGGACGCAATAATCTTCTGTATAGAAGGAGCGTCTGTAAACAGATAAGATAAGATAAGATAAATTAATACATTTTTAGTATATCTCTATATAGCAAGTGTAGCATCTGCTATAGTTCACCTCAACGGTCACTGGTTTCACCCCAGCCCTCGATTTCAAAGGGGTCTATCATGATCTGTCGCGTGGTGCGTATTCTATTGAACATAATCAATACATTTAGTTATATCTCATATATAAGGGATTTATAGTCAAAAACTTTGTTTTTACGGGTTGTTTATTTAATGCTTTATTACTCCGCCTTCAAATATTTTACGTGATAGTATACGGAACTCTTTTCTGTGTACATTTCTGGAATATACCTAATACCAACAAAGGTGGCACTTTTATGTGGACTTTCCTTTAATATTAATTTGGGTTGGAAGATAAATTAACAGAATAGTTGAAAATAAGTAATTTCTCGGTATATTTAAAACGGGTAAGAAATATTAAATTAAATACATATTTTAAGTTTATTAACTCAATCGATGGGTCACATATTTCAACATCTACCTTAAATCTCGCTTTTTTTGCATTTGAGATCTTATCTTATCTGTTTACAGACGCTCCTTCTATACAGAAGATTATTGCGTCCTACGCTTATCTATGGTTTGTGTTTAGTCTTGCATTTTTATTAGAGATTTAAATGTTGATAAATATTGATAAAGATGAACACCAAATGTAACACAAAATATTCTGTGTTTTATTAAGATGAAAGTGTAATGATTTTTTAATATCTTTGAAAATACTTTTTGCACAATTGGTTTAAAACCATGATTACGGACCCTAATTTTGATTGAGTTTACCAGCCAAGACTAAAGAATTTTGAGTTATATTGTTTACCAGCCAAGACTAAAGAATTTTGAGTTATAATGTTTACCAGCCAAGGCTTTCCAAAAATATACAATGATAGAAATAGAAAGTTGTGATTAAAGATTTTGTTCTTCGATTATTTTATATCATCAATACAATATAGGTGTTTCTGGCAACTGAAATACTAGATACACAAACGATTTGTGTGATGAAAACAATAAATATAAAGCTTTATAAATGGACAAATACATCACATGTAAACATTTCGGCAAATACTTCCATCAGTACAACTAAATAAACACAAGTATTTAAATTAAATTTAAATTATTTAAAAGATTCGCGTGTGTATTAAAAACACACACACATCAGGTTAGAGATGTAATAATGAGGGGGCATAGCTTAGGTTAGAGATGTAGTGATGAGGAGGCATAGCTTAGGTTAGAGATGTAGTGATGAGGAGGAATAGCTTAGGAAAAAAACAACAGTTCGAATGTTGGAATTGTTCAAAGCAGGTCATACCCAGCAGAGTGTCCCAGAGCCAATTTTAATACCGCTGTCAATCGCTTTAATAGTATGCACATACATGACTCTGTAAAGACACCTTACTCTAATAATATTGATCTATCTAAGTTTATATTTTACTTTTTTTTTATCCCCATAGCCCATAGCCTTATGACCATTCAGGTTGTTCTTCATGGCCGACCCTGTAACTCAACAGGTCTTCAAAAAAACTTTCAATAATTTTCTTTCCGAAGGGAAAGAAGTTTTACAAGTACGCTTGCAAGAAATCACCCTCTTACTATTTAAGCACACAATTTCACAAAAGTTTGCAACCGTAACCGTTGCACTTATCCTTATGACACTGATATAAAAAAAAGTATTATTTAATTTACATTATTTTTTTGAGAAATTAAAAATCAACTATGGTTCCACTTGAACAAAGCCGCAACGTTTTTTATGAAATACTTTGTAAGGGGCCGTCCATAAATGACGCCACGCGATTTTGACAGATTTTTACCCCTCCCCCCTCGTCACAAAAACTTAGACCCCTCTCCAATATGACGTCACAAAGCTGTGGAACCCCCACCCCCAAAACGGTTTTTTCTAATTAAAAATTAGCATGTTGCAAATTACTTGTCATGTAAATATGTATTTAGTGTAATTCTGTACTTTAATATCGTAACACGTGTGAAGCCCTTGAAAACGTCATTAAATAAATTGTAAACAATCAAATATTTAAGTGGAATTTTATTTAAAATTGCACATTTTGATGTGACTTCACATTTCTTAAACACCCCCCCCCCTTTTCATCACACATAGTCACACATGCGTGACCCCCTACCCCCTAGCGCGTGACGTCATTTATGGACTTCCCCCCTAAGTATTGTAATAAAATTCACATAGGTGAGACGAGTCACCTGGGGGATCCGTTTAGGGCACACTTGTACAATGTAAATAAACATACTTGTCTGTAAACACCTGAAATCTAATTTTATCTAATGTCTACAGTTTGGTTGTTGTGAACTGTGAAAACAAGGGGTCGATAGAGAATTATCCTAATTCGGGCGCAGAGCAGCTTAATGAAAGACACGTCTGGGTATTAGGTCTTATCATTTAAAAATCTGTTCTTTTTGTGATCTTCTTGTTATCTTTTTGTTATCTTCTTGTTATCTTTTTGTTATCTTCTTGTTATCTTTTTGTTATCTTCTTGTTATCTTTTTTTATCTTCTTGTTATCTTTTTGTTATCTTCTTGTTCATTTATTTTATTTATGAAAGCTGTTGAGGACTTAACAGCACTGTTTGCAACAGTGAGAAAATATTTATTTACATAAATAAATATATATATAAAAAATGAATAGGGTATAAACTATGTAGTATGTAGACAATAATAATTCAGGTACAAAATATCTAAAATAGAGGTACGTTCACAATTAATTGGATACTACATCCCTTGATTCGGCTCAGCTCCGCTATATACCTGCTGACCTCACACACTGTCTCATGTAAGGGGATCAGTCAGTGTTCCGCTTCACTGGTCAGCGATGCTTAACCCACACATCGTCTGATAGGCCGATCAACACCACGCCCCCCAGTTACTCAATGACTGACAGCTGGCTCCAATGCTACTAACAGTATCTTCTCGTCCGGCTCAGGGTCGTCTTCCCACTTTTGCCTGTAGAGCACATCTGATGCTCACCTCAACACTATGTTGCACTTGGCTTTTCTAGCCCTAAGTTACTTCCTTCACTGTAGGCAGGTAAAACTACCCTACAGTACTTCCTTCACAGTAGGCAGGTACACTACCCTACCGTACTTCCTTCTCAGTAGGTAACACTACCCTACCGTACTTGCTGAACCCCTTCAGCAAGGCTCTGTTCCCCACAGTCTAGCCCCTAGAACCAAATTCTCAGAGTGACCTGTGATATCTGGGAAAGAGAATGCCTCATGGTTTCTCCCCAGTATATAAAGGACCGCTCACCCACGCCATCATAGCATCTGCCCTACATTCCTAGTAATTCTATTGGGGGAACCTTTGCCCCATGGCTGGTGCATGTGACAACTTTCACCTGGTTGGTCAAACCCTACGTCTCATCCTCTTGGCACGTGATGGACTGTTTCCAGGAGGTACCAATCACGGCCTCATTTGCGTAACGTTCTACTACTTCGCTTGACCCAAGGCCCAAGGTCAACTGTAGCGTTGGTTGGTTCTAACACCTACCCCCAACGGTTCTAAACTTCTAACAGTAACAGTTCTCAAAAGTATATTGAGTTACTATTCAACAAAAGCCACCAGTTGCGCGAGATATTAACCGAAAAATCAACTTTCAGTTAAATAGTTTGTATCTCAATGAGATTAATTTAATAAATCAACTTTCAGTTATGTAGTTTGTATCGCATTGAGATTAATAAATCATTTAAAAATGTTTTAACTAATATAATATAAATATTTATTTTAAACATAATAATTTTATTATCTTTCTAAATATAAATATGCACAGAATTTCACAAGTAATAATTTAAATGCATTTAACATTACTATGTAGGGCATCAATGTTAAATATCATTCATTTATGAAAGTCAAAGCTTTACGGTTTTCGTCGTAGAACATTTTCGACATAAACACATAACTATGATGAAAAACTCAATAACAGCCAAAGCAATGAGGCAACCAACAACAATCCAGAATGTTCTAGTCGCTATTTGATCTGGAAAGAAGATTTTTAAAAATATCAGAGTCAAATTTAAAAAAAAACTATTTCGATTTTAAAATAAATATTTGACCTACGTTCAGATTGCAATTGTTTAAAAAATAAACTCAAACGAAAATAAGAAAAACCCGTAAAAAACCAAGTTTTTGACTATAAATCCTTTATGTACGAGAAGTAATTAAAAGAATGTTCATTATAATACGCAGCGCCAGACCATCCAGAAATACAAAATTGCAGTTGTGTCGTAAAACATGTTTAATATAATGCGCACCGATCAGGAATATGTTTATAAAAAGAGCTGTCAATAAAATACGCACCTTATTGCGCGACAGAAAGGTTGTTCAATATAATACGCACCGCGACGCTCTATCTCAAAAAATAGCATGATACATAGGAATAAATAAAATAATCTAAAAAATCAATAATTTAATTACGGTACATGCGATCGATCTGAAATTTTGATACATTGTTTTTATCATCGGTACGAAACTGCCTGCAAAATTTCAGCTCGCTATCTTGCGAGCAAGTGGGTTAAAAATCGATCAAAAGTTTTGGCGACAAGGTCTGTCGGTCGGTCGGTCGGTCGGCCGCAGACACCACGAGTTAATATAAAGGATTTAAAAAGTAAAATATTTAACTTAAACATTGAAAATCTATAATATGCTGTGCACTAACAAGAGTGAAGGCTAGCAGCAGAAATGTTATGCTGGCTCTTTTATAATCTATTGACACCAAATCTAAATCACTAGGTTTTTTAAAATGTGACGAAACTGATATAATCAATAAATTGCTGATGAATTTTGTGAAGTTAAAACTGTCCTATTATTTGGTACTCACCCCCATCACTATTCTCACTATTTATCTCAGTTTGATTTGTTGATGTGTCTATGTAGAGAAAATTTCCACATTTAGGGAAGTCACTCGGTGGTGGGGGGTGGTGGCCAAACGATTCGTTGAACATGAGAACCATTCCGTCCAACATGTGTAACTCTATGTGACAGTGCATCAACCAAACTCCGGGGTTATCGGTCCTGATGCGAGCAATTAAATAGCTGGAATAGAAAGGGAGGATTTATTGACTGAAATAAAGAGATATACTAAATTAACGAGTGATATGTTCGAATACTTATGACTACATATACATAGCATAGCTAAAGAAAAGGTAAAGATTCGAATTGTTATTATAGCATACATGAATTCAGGTGTCTAAATTTAAAAAAAATTACAAGTATTTGAATTTGTTAAATTCTATTTCATCATCGAACATAAATCTATGTTCTTTATTCACTTTGTCTCACTGACTCACTGGTCCATAAAGTACGTCACGCTATTTTTTGACCATTTTCAACTCCCCTCCTCCACCTGTCACAAATCTCGGACACCCCCCCCCTAAAGTACCTCACGCTTTCCAACAAAAATGTTGTTTTTTTAATTAAGAAAATAATTAAAATTTAATATAAAACACAGTGACGTCACACATGGCCGGACCCCCCTCCCCCTGTCACAAACTGTCACACTTGCTTACACCCCCCCTCTGGAGCGTGACGTACTTTATGGACGGCCCCTTAGACTATTTATAAAGTACGTTTCTTGAATTATGTTTTTTCCATGAAACTTCAACAGACGCATTTCGCAATCTTTGTTAGGTGGGTTACTTCTAGAAGTTTAGTTCATTCACGTTTCATGTATCAATTGATTAAGTATTCATACAAAACTGTTTAATCTTTTATTGAATGATTTTTGAGATCTAGAAGGAGAGAGACAGAGAGAAACGGTAATCGAGTTATCTCCAAAAATACTCTCGTATCTTAACTTTGACGACTTTTAAAATCACGTAGAAATTCTGATTAATATTCATTTGAAAAAATATGTAAACTAGGTCTTCCTCAATGGATTTGATTTTTAACTTTATAAAGTAGTCGTGAGGCAGCACGTGTAAGTGTAAGCGTCTGTCAGTCTCTGACGACATCAGTTCATGTTGTGCAGCCGTCTGTCCCGGTAGGGCGGTAAAGGGTAATGCTGCCCTAGATCACACTCGTCAGAAATTTGCTTTTCTGGATTTGATAGTTATTTGTTGTTATTTGTAGTTATTTGTTGTTATTTGATAGTTATTTGTTGTTATTTGATAGTTATTTGTTGTTATTTGTTGTTATTTGATAGTTATTTGTTGTTATTTGTTGTTATTTGATAGTTATTTGTTGTTATTTGTTGTTATTTGATAGTTATTTGTTGTTATTTGATAGTTATTTGTTGTTATTTGTTGTTATTTGATAGTTATTTGTTGTTATTTGTTGTTATTTGATAGTTATTTGTTGTTATTTGTTGTTATTTGTTGTTATTTGATAGTTATTTGTTGTTATATGTTGTTATTTGATAGTTATTTGTTGTTATTTGATAGTTATTTGTTGTTATTTGTTGTTATTTGATAGTTATTTGATAGTTATTTGTTGTTATTTGTTGTTATTTGTTGTTATTTAATAGTTATTTGATAGTTATTTGTTGTTATTTGATTTTGATAGTTTTTTGTTGTTATTTGATAGTTATTTGATAGTTATTTGTTGTTATTTGTTGTTATTTGTTGTTATTTGATGTTATTTGTTGTTATTTGTTGTTATTTGATAGTTATTTGTTGTTATTTGTTGTTATTTGTTGTTTATTTGTTGTTATTTGTTGTTATTTGTTGTCATTTGTTGTTATTTGTTGTTATTTGATAGTTATTTGTTGTTATTTGTTGTTTTTTGATAGTTATTTGATAGTTATTTGATAGTTATTTGTTGTTATTTGTTGTTATTTGTTGTTATTTGATAGTTTTTTGTTGTTATTTGTTGTTATTTGATAGTTATTTTGATAGTTATTTGTTGTTATTTGTTGTTATTTGATAGTTATTTGATAGTTTTTTGTTGTTATTTGTTGTTGTTTGATAGTTATTTGTTAGTTATTTGTTTTTTATTTGTTGTTATTTTGTTGTTATTTGTTGTTATTTGTTGTTATTTGTTGTTATTTTGTTATTGTTGTTATTTGTTGTTATTTGTTGTTATTTGTTGTTATTTGTTGTTATTTGTTGTTATTTGTTGTTATTTGTTGTTATTTGATAGTTATTTGTTGTTATTTGTTGTTATTCGATAGTTATTTGATAGTTATTTGTTGTTATTTGTTGTTATTTGTTGTTATTTGATAGTTATTTGTTGTTATTTGTTGTTATTTGATAGTTATTTGTTGTTATTTGTTGTTATTTGATAGTTATTTGATAGTTATTTGTTGTTATTTGTTGTTATTTGATAGTTATTTGTTGTTATTTGTTGTTATTTGATAGTTATTTGATAGTTATTTGTTGTTATTTGTTGCTATTTGTTGTTATTTGTTGTTATTTGTTGTTATTTGATAGTTATTTGTTGTACTTTAAATGTTTAAAACAAAGATCGGGTTACAGACTTACCCTCCTGTAGGAACTGTAATCGTGTCTTTGACGGGAGGAGAATTTAATTCAAGGTCAGGAATGGAGTTACCTCCCCATGAACTATTGGCCCATCTTGCGGAGTTGCAGTAACTTTTCTCTCGGTCAACGTGACCTGGACATTCTATATCTAGGTTGTCGTGAAGTACTTTCCCTGATATAAAAAAAATAACTGTTATTACAGACAGTCTTTTAGATTACCTTTTATTGAATCGATTTTAAAGTAATCTTTTATTGAATACATTATTTTAGATTCTCTGTTATAGTATAGAATACAGTCTTTCCTTGCTTGTTTAAATTTGATGTGGATGTTTTAATTTATGTAACCTTTGAAATCACTAATATTGTAGCATATATGTGTAAACATACCGTAGCTTGTTCGTTATTTATTTTTGTTGAAATAAATAAATTTTATATATTTAAATCAAACTCTTAAACAATCATACTAATCTGTAAAAGTTTGAAGAACAAATAATAAATCCTAGTAAATACAATAAATATATTCGATTAATAACCATATTGTATCCTAGTCTAATTAGATATAACTTTCTAGACTCACCAGTAGTATCATTAGACTAACCTAGACTCACCTGTAGTATCATTAAACTAACCTTCTAGACTCACATGTAGTATCATTAGACTAACCTTCTACACTCACCTGTAGTATCATTGGACTAACCTTCTAGACTCACCTGTAGTATCATTGGACTAACCTTCTAGACTCACCTGTGGTATCATTAGATTAACCTTCTACACTCACCTGTAGTATCATTAGACTAACCTTCTAGACTCACCTGTAGTATCATTAGACTAACCTTCTAGACTCACCTGTAGTATCATTAGACTAACCTTCTAGACTCACCTGTAGTATCATTAGACTAACCTTCTAGACTCACCTGTAGTATCATTAGACTAACCTTCTACACTCACCTGTAGTATCATTAGACTAACCTTCTAGACTCACCTGTAGTATCATTAGACTAACCTTCTAGACTCACCTGTAGTATCATTAGACTAACCTTCTACACTCACCTGTAGTATCATTAGACTAACCTTCTAGACTCACCTGTAGTATCATTAGACTAACCTTCTAGACTCACCTGTAGTATCATTAGACTAACCTTCTAGACTCACCTGTAGTATCATTAGACTAACCTTCTACACTCACCTGTAGTATCATTAGACTAACCTTCTACACTCACCTGTAGTATCATTAGACTAACCTTCTACACTCACCTGTAGTATCATTAGACTAACTTTCTAGACTCACCTGTGGTATCATTAAACTAACCTTCTAGGCTCACCTGCAGTATCATTAGACTAACCTTCTACACTCACCTGTAGTCTCGTTGTAAGTTGGGAATCCCATCTTGACCACATGAAAACTGTGACCATGCATGTGGATGGGATGTGCCCACCCTTTTCCTACGCCCATGTTCAGAAACACAAATTGATAGACCTTGTTGTGCTGTCAGAGCAGAGAGATAAAATGAAAGTGTAGGCAACATTTAAAAAAATTAATATCGTAAAAATTTAAATATAGCAATTGTTTTCTTCTTGAGCTACCATTACTAACAAAGAAAGAGCATAGCACATCAAAACATAATATAGTTCTTGGCTTAAGTCTCCAGACAAGTACTCAGAGAGGCAAACGTCAAAACATCATGTAGAGTGTAGAGTGAAGGTCACCGTTAGGTGACTTTTAAAATTATAAATCATAAAATAATTTATTTGTGTGTGGTTGTGTGGCCCATAACCTCATGGTCGTAGGGAGTTCCAATGTTTACATTAGAACTTTCTCGGGGCTTTGTAGACCTTGGCAGCGCCCATCTCCTCTCCAGGTCAGCGAAGGACTTTTTAGCGATAGTCATTCATCAACATTTTTATTGTGGCGTTAGATCCCACGCCCCTCAGCTTGTGAGGCGAGCGCACTATTGACTTCGCTATCCAGCCGCCATAAAATGATATGAAGTGGTAAACTTTAACATGAACCGTCAATTCCCCCCCCCCAAATAGGCCAAACGTATGCCATGTTGTACACGTTGTGTGTGACAAAGGCATTTCAGCTGTCAATATAACGTACATATGGCGGTGGTTTACTTAAGGCCAAATATACGCCCTAGACAAAAAAACTAGCTCCCTTCTCGCCTCTCATACAAATTATCAGAATTTATTACGACAATCTTAATTTCATTTGAAACACATAGAAGTTTTATATGAAGGTTACAGTTTTACCATTTTACTGGTTATTTTACATGATTTGATAATGATCCTTTAATATTGAAAATCATAATAAATAACTCCCCAGACTCATCATTGAGTTGCTGACATACTCATCATTCAGTTGCTGACAGACTCATCATTGAGTTGCTGACAGACTCATCATTGAGTTGCTGACAGACTCATCATTGAGTTGCTGACAGACTCATCATTGAGTTGCTGACAGACTCATCATTGAGTTGCTGACAGACTCATCATTGAGTTGCTGACAGACTCATCATTGAGTTGCTGACAGACTCATCATTGAGTTGCTGACAGACTCATCATTGAGTTGCTGACAGACTCATCATTGAGTTGCTTACAGACTCTGTAAAGCTCCATAAATAAGTTACATGTGGATTTAAAATACACCATTGATTTTTTTAGAAAAGAAATGATTTATTTTGCTTCAAAAAGGTTCATGCTTAAATTTGTTATTATTATTCATGTTATTAACTAACTTTTCAGGAATTGATTTTTACTTGGTAATAGCACAAATCTTGATTAAATTGAAGGTCTATATTCTATATTAGTACACCATAACTCTAGAATGACTTAGTGTTGTATATTGTTCCACCACAACTGAAGGGTGTCGCATTGTAAATGTACGGTGTAACGTACCTATTACCCAACTTTAACTTAAAGGGAAGTTCCAAAATGTTCTGTATTGTTTTAGCACAACTCAAACTTAAAGTGCTGTTATAGTGATTCTATACTCACATCTAGATTAACTGTATAAGAACACTTGCAGCCGCGTTCTTCTCCACATTCATCATTCTTACAAGCTGTTGTTACTTCACGGGGCTGCGTCAGAGCAGGCACTGTGGGAAACTGAAAAAAAAACAACATTAATTAGAACTCGCAATGAAGAAAAAAAAGGCCAACAATATTTTCTGATTTGTTTCTTAAGATAACTACTCCACCTAATGATTTGGACGATAGTCACGATCATAAAAAAGCCCTAAGATTTTACTCAACCAAACAAACATTCTGTGGAACCCACAGGAAATAACATCAGTGTGACTGCTTAACAAGTGGTATAGCAATCCATAGCCAGCCTAATGCCCTATAGTAATCCATAGGCAAAAATTGATTCTTTAGCCTTCTATAGCCAGGTCAGGACTCCCCAGCATCCACACTATCCTCATGCAAAGCCAACTACGCTGGGCGGGGCATCTAGTGCGCATGCCCGACCATCGCCTACCCAAGAGGCTCTTCTATGGTGAACTTACCGAAGGGCATAGAGCAAGCGGAGGTCCACGAAAGCGCTACAAGGACGCACTTAAAACTGCTCTGAAGGCCTTCGACATCGGACATGACTCCTGGGAAGCAGCAGCCAGTAACCGAGCCCACTGGCGCTCTATGATATGGAATGCGCAGCTGTCTGTGAAGCTAATAGACAACAGGCTGCCAAGTTAAAACGCCAAGCCAGTAAGGAACGTAACCAAAACCCCCCTGAAGGGACCGCTTCTATCTCTTGTCCGACATGCGGACGCCTCTTTCGTGCAAAAATAGGGTTAACATGTGGCCGCCCAGCAAATATGATGAGAGTGGTCATCGTCGATCACGACGGACGAACAACAGAACATAGCCACCAGAAGGTCCTAACACCATCCATAGCCACCAGAAAGTCCTAAGGCCATCCATTGCTAACAGAAGGTGCTAATGCCATCTATGGCCAACAGCAGGTTCTAAGGTCATTTATGGCCAACAGAAGGTCCTAAGTCCATCCATTGCCAACAGAAGGTCCTAAGTCCATCCATTGCCAACAGAAGGTCCTAAGGCCATTCATGGCCAACAGAAGGTCCTAAGTCCATCCATTGTCAACAGAAGGTCCTAAGGCCATCCATGGCCAACAGCAGGTTCTAAGTTCATTTATGGCCAACAGAATGTCCTAAGGTCATCCATGGCCAAAAAAAGGCCCTATGGTCATCAATAGGCAAAAATTGGTTCTTTAGCCATCCGTAGCCAACAAAGGTCCTGAGATGAACCATTTCCAACAAAAGGTAATAAAGTGATTCATATAAAAAAAGGTCCTAAATCCCTCCATAGACAGCAAAATTTCACATCTATGACCAGGTCGAAAGTAAGTAGTTCGTCTTAAGGTATGTTAGGAACTAATAGTTACGGTAGGTTATTTTTTGGTTGTTTATCTGTATATTGATCGATGCCCAACGTTCAATGTTATGATAATTTTGGGTTATTTTATGTTTTTTAAGACATTTCGGGACCGTCCATAAATTACGTCACGCGATTTTGGCAAATTTTTCACCCCCCCCCCAACACACGTCGTTACAAAAAGTTAGGCCCCCCTCAAATATGACGTCGCAAACCTCCATAAAAGCCGTATTTTTTAAAATTCAAAATGAGCTTGTTTCAAATCACTTTATTGTCATCTAAATATATATTTAGTGTAAGGCTGCATTCTAATGTCGTAAGACGCGTGAAGCCATGTAAAACGTCATTAAATAAATTGTAAGTATAATCAAATATTCAAGTGTGACTTTAATTTAAAGTTGTGCGTTTTGATGTGACGTCACTGTTCTTAAAATACCCCCTTCTCGTCACAAATGTGTGACCCCTCCCCCCCCCAGGTGCGTGACGTCATTTATGGACGACCCCTTCAGGTTGCCCAAAAGAAAGTGAGGAGTTTTATTATTTTAATATTTTTTATTATGCGAATTTCTGAACTCCTACATTTAAGTTTCAGACACTCATCCACCGAACTAATGAAGTAGTTTCTGAAATTCTTGTTTACCACGAAAGTTCTTCCATTGACGCCTCCATGAAAGGGTGATTCTGATGTTGAGATAGGAAAGGCAAAGTTGAGGAATATCTCTTCGATGTCCCCTGTCTGAGTCATGGTCCCGCCGGGCGTGTTGCGGCTAACGTTCGTCTTCAGTTGAGCTATATTCATGCAGTCAGTGAATGTTCCGTTTGGGTAGTAAGAAAATGGACAGTTGACCACAAGGCATCTGTAAAGGTTTGGTAAGCAGCAATGTAAAGAAACAACTTTTTAAAAATGTTATAACCCTTCTGGGTTTCATTACCAGGAATATGCAGATACGCTTTTAAGACTTTTTAAAAAACAGGCTTTTTAATTTCTCACAGTGTCTTCCTGTTTTTAAATCTTTGAGAAAAAAACGTAAGCTCTTATCTTTTATTTTCGAATCTTATCTATTACAGACGTTCCTTCTGTACAGAAAAAACATTGCGTCCTACGATTATCCATGGTTTATGTCTACTCTTTAATTTTTTTCAGGGTTTTTAGTTTTTAATGTTTATAGTGTGTTAGTTTTCCTGATTTGTTCAGGCTAACCCACACAATGCCCGAATGCCAGACAGGAATGAGAATTTGTATGACTTTGTTCTTTTGAATTGAAAAAGACAAGTGTTTATATACCCGCGCTTTTCTGAGTGTGGTAGTAGATTTTTTTGCGCTGTTTTTACTAGTTAGAATTAATTGCCTTATGTATTAGTACTTCTTTGCTCTTTGTTCTTCTATCCTCTAGTGTTTTTAGGTTTAGTAATTTAACTAATGGAGTATATTCTTGTCAGTTTTGACTATTCACCAATGATTGAATCTTGCAGCTATTTTTTGTAATTTGAGGGTGTTAAGCCATAAATACATATTTAGGTTGAACTGTTTTTTTTCTCTCTTAAAATTTGTTAAAAGCTACAATGAAATTTTATGCATCATTAGATTATACTGGGTGTCAGATTTTCAACAATGTCATTTCTAAAAGTGTTGAACCCTCAGATTTTTGTTTATTGCAAAACACGTGTTAACCCCTTGACAAGCAATTGACATTGCAAAGCTTGGAAAGCATATCATTTCTGCCAAATCTATATTTTTAAATCCATTCAAATGGATAAAATTCAATGCAGTAAGTTTCCTATCATATTCAAGATTTTTGTCATGTAGCCTAAATAATAGAAAGAAAAAAAAATTAGTATTATTTTTTGTGTTGCTTTATTATATATAAAAAAAGATTGAACTCCAAACCATAAATTTAGAAACTTAATATTATGAGATTGTCAACCTGTCGTTTTCTGAACAATTTTTTCTACTTGTCCTTGGCTCTTCATCCGGGGCCCCATCATATCTTAGAATGGCTTCAGCTACATGGTTCTTTACATCAACCTCTAGAGTGACCGCCCTTATCCAATAGTTTCCAGCTGTATGATTGGCTGTCACCACAAAATCGTATCGTTCGCCTTCATTAACAATAATCGACTCCACAACCACTGGTTGTAACTCACAACTGCAGACACAAAAATAGCAACAAACTTTAAACATTGTTGGAGTATCTTGAATAAAAATTAAAATCTGAGCATGAATTCTATAATAATAATGAATAAATCTGAGCCTGTAAATGCTTATTAATCAAACATATTTGACAAAATTACCCATCAGAGGCAACCAGTGTCATGGGATGGTCGTCAATCGATACTCTAAAAGGGTAAACACTTCCCGCTCCGATCACACGAAATCTGTTATTGCAATGGAGTGAAATGCAATTTTACTGAAGTGTTAAAATATTTGTTTACAAAATGTATAGAAACTTCATTTGATGGTTTATCATCCATGCCGGTCACATTACTTCTATCCATTTTAAAACCAAATGTGTCCTCGCTACTCGTCTGTTGAGAATTTAGGATGAACTATTTGAACTATTTGAACTATTTGTTACATACCTGTAAGAGTTGGTGGAATTGACTTTATACACTGTCAGTGGCGCTTGAGTGTTAGTGCCATCCGGGTAGTAGTAGCGTCCCCTGCCATTGATTAGCCCCGATTGAAAGGGGAGATTGCTGAGAACAAGAGGAGAAAACAACAAATAGAAAATCGTTTTCTTTATATCAAATCAAGTTTAAAATTATTTTGAAAAATATCAATATCTCTAAAGAAAGAACTTCTGTATATTATATATAACACAGATGGAGATGGATTGGCCACACCATCAGAAAGCCGGAATGCCTGGAGAGCCCTTGTTTGTGGCATATGCCCCAGATGGGACAACAGAAGATGATGATAGGTAAATAACGCTGAAAGATAATTGAACTTTTATCTCACCTAAAATATGCCCCTTCCAGTGACATGGTTTCAAGAACCTCTGTTCTGTTCTCATAATTGCCGTACAACAACTTGGCGTGAACCAGGTCAGAATCCATATCATGGTTCCAGTCCTAACAAAAGAAATAAATTTACCTTATTTCTGTCCTTAATCGCTTAAAGTTCTAGCTACCTAAAATGGTGGTTGAATGTACAGTTACTTTAATGCAAGGGTCGGGACACTTTTTGTCTGAGAGAGCCAAAAACACCACATATTTTAAAAAGTAATTCTGTGAGAGCCATACATTATGTTTAAAACTAATCAACAACCCGTAAAAACAATGTTTTTGACTATAAATCACTTATATATGAGACATAACTAAAAGTATTGATTATATTCAATATAATACGCACCGCGCGATAAACATTTACAGACTGAACGTGATTGACCTCCTCTTGCTGTAAAACACGGGGATGTGGTTATCGATGGCTGGAGTAAACTCCAGTGGTCGGTGGAGGTCAACAATAGCAGACGGCTACATATTGATATATAGAGATAAACTAAAAATGCATTAATGTAATTACGGTACATTCGATAGAACTGCAATTTTGATACGATGCATTGTTATGGTGACACGAGTCTATGTGAAAATTTCAGCTCCATAGCATCACGGGAAGTGTGTCATTTTTTACTTTAGTTTTTACGCCTGACCGACCGACGAAGAGATGATGAGATGACGACAAGATTTCGAAGTTAATTTAAGGGATTTAATTAAACAAACCCGTAAAAACAAAGTTTTTGACTATAAATCCCTTATATATGAGACATAACTAAAAGTATCGATTATGTTCAATATAATACCCATCGCGCGACAAATATTTACAGGCAAAACGCGACTGAACTCCCTTGCTGTAAACACGAGGATGTGGTCGTGGATGATTTGAGTGAACTCCAGTGACACGTAAAATGTAAATTAAACAACCTCGTAAAAACAAAGTTTTAGACTATAAATCCCTTATATGTGAGACATAACTAAAAGTATTGATTATGTTGAAACGCGACAAACATTTACAGACTGAAACCGACTGATCTCCCCTGGCCATAAAATTGGGAGAAAGGGGGGAGGGGGTGTGATCGATGGGTGGAATGAACGCGTGAACTCAACTGGCACGTGGAAGACAAACAATAACAAACTGTGAAATGGCATTACATATGTTATATATAGATAAACTAAAAATGCATTAATTTAATTATGATACATTCGATCGATCTGAAATTTTGATACGATGCATTGTTGGGTGCCATGAGTCTATGTGAAAAATTTCAGCTCGATGGCTTCACGGGAAGTGTGTCATTTTTTACTTTTGTTTTTCCGCCCGCACGCGAACGACAGAGATCACGACAGAGCGAGATTACGACAGACAGAGAGACAAGATTTCGAAGTTAATATAAGGGATTTAAAAATTCAAATAAATGTGTGCATTTTGTGTAAATTTCAACACAAAAAGTACAATTAAAAGCATGTCTCTGAATTCTTTTTAATAACATTGTTATGCAAATTTTTTACATGCAATTAATATGTAGATCAAATGAGTCTGAATAAACGGTTTATTTATAATGGAATATTTGACTGAGAGCCAGATGCAGCCATCAATAGATCCACATTTGGCTCTCGAGCCATAGTTCCCTGACCCCTGCTTTAATGTATTATATGAATCACTTGGTAAGGTGTACAGTAACTTTAGTGTATTATACAGTAAATAAAAGCGTGCAATAGTTTATTGCAATAATTGTGACAACGATCAACAAGTTCAAAGAAAAAAGAGAAAATTGAACATTTTAGTAAATAAATCGAGAAGGGGTGGCCTCTACGGGGCTCGACGGACGAGTAGGGTCGCAGATCACGGACCTGGCCGCGACCCACGACCCGAAACCGACAACTCCTGGCAAGCAATGCCGAAGTCCGATATGTTAGGTGTTAGATGCTAGTCACATATGATTACAGTCGCTTACGGATCTTAGGCAAAGCATCTAGATGCAAAGCCGATGATGAAAACCAAAGTACCCGTGAGGGTCGGGTTACTCCTAAGCGACCGTTTCGCCCCCCTCATTTTACTAGCAATGCCATTTAGCGGTGCCGGTTTAGGTCCAGGAGCGCCAGTACGGTTTAGCAAAAGGAGCCGCGAAGAACGCAGCGGACGCCAGCTCTGAGGAATCCTTCCAGTGGGGGGTCACACCCTAGGTAGGTCATTGATGACCCCTATCTTAACCATTGTGACTCTTGTGCTTTGCCGGGGTGGCGCCAAAGTGGTAGCGGGTCGTATTAGGGAATTCCACCCCTCCTTGTGAGGTCAACTTAGTGGGAGGAATTTTCAATTCTCTGTCCTGGATACTCAGGTGGCCGCTTCAGAAGCGACCGCTCTGGGGGGGGGTGTCTCATCTGTTACGTCCCCTTGGGGGCCCGATAGCCGAGAGGGTCTTCCTGGAAGACCCAGAAAGAGCACTAGGCTCGGGGCTACTGATTTTCTTCCACATGTAGTTTATTGAGTAAATAAATAATGACGTAGCTCCTCTATCAAGTTTTAGAGAAAGACACATTTATTAGGATAAGGTTTTACTTTACTTGTTTTTCGATAAACCTAAAACTGGTCACTAGCTGATACATAAATAAGTTGTGTGTTTGTGCGCGTGTGTGCGTGTGGGGGGAGGGAGGTGGACTTAAAAAAATATTTAAATTAATAGTTAATAGAAATTAGTATACAATAAAACTGATATGAACTGCTTTGACGAAATCTAGAAAGGTATGGCGGCACCCATGATTTTTCATAGTATGGAGTTGAGTGATCTCTAGAAGTCGACTAATCATTTGTATCCTTACCCACCTGTATCATCATAATGAACTCTTCCATATCGTGTATCCTTACCCACATGTATCATCATAATTAACTTTTCCATTTCTTGTATCCTATTACCCACCTGTATCATCATAATGAACTCGTCCATTTCCATAGGTTTCTTCTCTCTGACAATGAAGGCACCGAATGCACCCATAGACATTTGGGTTCCTGTATGAGAATGGTACCAGAAAGTACCGACTGGGTAGGCGTTAAATTTGTAGGTAAACTGTTGGCCAGGTCCGATGGGGCACTGTAAAAAATAATTTTAAAATCTACATGAGCTTTAAGTAACTGTAAGGGTAATATTTGGATAATTGGCATCTATTTGTATGCAGTGAGCCTGGAGAGAAATAACAGTTGTTTACGATCAAGAAATTGCGAGCAAAATTTGGGTGAGATTGCAATCAGGCTTATAGATTAGTAGATATAAGTCATGCAAACACGCTTTTTTGTGTAACGTATTGTCAGGCTCATACATACCCAGTTTGCATGACATATTTTAAAAAAAATTAACATGTCGTGCATTTTGTGTCTTGAATGTAAACAAACATTGGTTCACACTTCATAGTCTAAACGTGTATTTCGTGTACCGCTCCTTTATTGAATCTACCTGCGAGATGAATGGAACACCGTCCATCCACGGAGTGCCTCTCTGGTGCAGGCCATGCCAATGGATTGTGGTACCTTCATTGGTTAACAAATTCCTGACATGAACGATCACCTTTTGACCTTCATATACCTGGAAAAAGTGAAAGGAATCTTTAAAAAATTATTAACACACATTTTTAATGTGTTGCGTTCGGGGTTTACCTAAACTAAAAATAACTCAGCTTTAATTTAAACAGAGGCGTCAATAGGGTTGGTGCCAACCAGTGCGGTCCGCACACCCTGCAATCCCATCGTGACGCCTCTGAATTTAAAATTAGAATTAGTATCATAACTCACTCCAAGCATGGTCTTTGCAAATACGTTTACATCACAACTGGAATAATTCCTTCACAACTGGAATAATTCCTTCACAACTGGAACAATGGCTTCACAACAGGAATAATTCCTTCACAACTGCAACAATGGCTTCACAACTGGAACAATGGCTTCACAACTGGAACAATGGCTTCACAACTGGAACAATGGCTTCACAGCTGGAATAATTCCTTCACAACTGGAACAATGGCTTCACAACTGGAATAATTCCTTCACAACTGGAACAATGGCTTCACAACTGGAACAATGGCTTCACAACTGGAATAATTCCTTCACAACTGGAACAATGGCTTCACAACTGGAATAATTCCTTCACAACTGGAACAATGGCTTCACAACTGGAACAATGGCTTCACAACTGGAACAATGGCTTCACAACTGGAATAATTCCTTCACAACTGGAACAATGGCTTCACAACTCGAATAATTCCTTCACAACTGGAACAATGGCTTCACAACTGGAATAATTCCTTCACAACTGGAATAATTCCTTCACAACTGGAATAATTCCTTCACAACTGGAATAATTCCATCACAACTGGAATAATTCCATCACAACTGGAATAATTCCATCACAACTGGAATAATTCCATCACAACTGGAATAATTCCATCACAACTGGAATAATTCCATCACAACTGGAATAATTCCATCACAACTGGAATAATTCCATCACAACTGGAATAATTCCATCACAACTGGAATAATTCCATCACAACTGGAATAATTCCATCACAACTGGAATAATTCCATCACAACTGGAATAATTCCATCACAACTGGAATAATTCCATCACAACTGGAATAATTCCATCACAACTGGAATAATTCCATCACAACTGGAATAATTCCATCACAACTGGAATAATTCCATCACAACTGGAATAATTCCATCACAACTGGAATAATTCCATCACAACTGGAATAATTCCATCACAACTGGAATAATTCCATCACAACTGGAATAATTCCATCACAACTGGAATAATTCCATCACAACTGGAATAATTCCATCACAACTGGAATAATTCCATCACAACTGGAATAATTCCATCACAACTGGAATAATTCCATCACAACTGGAATAATTCCATCACAACTGGAATAATTCCATCACAACTGGAATAATTCCATCACAACTGGAATAATTCCATCACAACTGGAATAATTCCATCACAACTGGAATAATTCCATCACAACTGGAATAATTCCATCACAACTGGAATAATTCCATCACAACTGGAATAATTTCTTCACAACTGAAATAATTTCTTTTATTTTCGAAGTGACATTTTATTTTAAATTCCTATTTGCTATTTAGTTAGATTAGCTTAGTGTTGGCGAACTTTAAAATCTCAGTTAACTGTAAATTGTAAATGTCATTTACCTCAATGGCTGGTCCAGGCATATAAGTAATTTACCACAATGGCTGGTCCAGGCATAAATGTTATTTACCTCAATAGCCGGCCCAGGCATTGTTTTATTGACCACTGTGACCAACCGGGTAGTTTCATAGCCATCAGCAGATATTACGTTCTCTATGGGTACAGGAACGTCTTGATTGGTCACATTATACAGCTTCCCATTGGCTGCAAACACGGCCATCTTCCCTGATCTCATGGTCAGGTGATGCTCGACCTCCAACCAAAACTCGCACGTGTCGTCTGTCACCAGACATGTGGCGCCAGCAAAGTGGTAGTGGCATAATACTGTCAACAGTATTTGAAGTAATAAACACCTTGAACAACAAAAAAAAAGTTTAAAAGTTCACATCATGAATTAGAAACAAGAATTAAACATTGAAACATAATAAATCTACATATGCTATATTTTAAACAGTATAATTACATTCTTTCACAGTTACAATTTGTTGTTTAAAGTTTATTTCTGATAAAAATAAACCAATATCAGAGAATATGTTATTTAAAGGGGATGCCCTTGTCCGAAATCTGATAAGCTTTTCGAAATGTAAGAAATTGAAGCGTCCAGAAAACCTCTCAAATTAAAATAAATTAAAGAACCCTCCACAATACTTTAATTCAATGTACAGTAGAAGTCCGATAATCCGGCACGTTCGGGACCGGCTCGGTGCCGGACTATCGAAAATTCCGGTCTATCGGGGGTGCCCCTTCTTTTTAGTGTAGGCTTTGCCGTAAACAAATGTACTTTGTTTTTTTAACTACATGCATACATAAATCGTACTTATAAGAACAATTAGGTTAATAATTAAAATACAGTATGCAATTATTATTGCTGCAAATACAACAAAGTTTATTTTACATTTCATATAATGTATGTACACGTACCAAAAACATATTTCACTTATATTAAAAAAGTCACTAATGTCTTTGTTTTCTTGACTTTTGGTGTTAATTATAAAATGTATTTCTAATGATTTGGAAAACAATAATTTCTGAAGCACTGTAGCTAGTACTAGCCTCAGTAAAAGAGATAAACTTATTTAGTGATTCTGCAGCTTCTGCCCAGCTGAGTTTTTACTTTTCTTCCGTTTCGGCATCTGAGTCAATTTCTTCACGATTTTGAGTAGGCTGAGGGTTTACAGAGCGCTTCCGGGTGATCCCGAACTACCCCGAAAACTTCCGAATAGCTCTCGAGCGTTTTTATTTGCTTGAAAGACACACTTTTGGAGAAAACATTTTTTTAAACAATTTTCCGGAGCGATGCCGGACTATCGGGCTTTCCGGACTGTGGGATGCCGGACTAATGGACTTCTACTGTATAATTATAGAAGAAATATTTTTGTCGTACATTGTTAGTTATCGAAGAATGTTCCTCTTACATTGTTAGTTATCGAATAATGTTTGTCTTTTTTGTTAGTTATAGAAGAATGTTCATATTACAGTGTTAGTTATAGAAAAATGTTCATATTACATTGTTAGTTATTGAATAATGTTCCAATGTCATATCATTAGTATAGAAGAATGTTCGTCTGTTATTGTTTGTTATCGAAGAATGTGCGTCGTTTATTTTTAGTTATAAAGGAATGTTCATTTTAAATTGTTGGTTATAGACGAATGTTCATCTTACATTGTTAGTTATACAAGAATGTTGGTATTTTATTGTTTGTTATAGAAGAATATTCGACTTACCTTGTTAATTATAGAAGAATGTTCAAATAACATTGTTAGTTATAGATCCTACATGATCCTACATGTGGAAGAAAATCAGAAGCCCCGAGCCTAATGCTCTTCATGGGTCTTCCCGGAATGCCCCCTCAGCTATCTGGCCCCCAAAGGGACATAACAGCTGAGAACCCTACCCCCTCTCCGGAAGCGGTCGCTTCTGAAGAAGCCACCTGGGCATCCAGGACGTAAAGTCGAAAATGCCTCACAATGAGGTTGTGGAATTCCCTACTACGACCCGCTACCACTTTGGCGCCACCCCGGCGAAGCATACGGGTCTCCATGGTTAGGACCACCACAGTCACATTACATTTGTTAGTTATAGAAGAATGTTCTTATTACATTGTTTGTTCTGTTTGATGAATGTTCCTATAACTCTTGGCGAGCTCATCCAGCCAAACAACAGATCAAGTGACGTCACAGCCTGCTTGTTAATAAATAGAATGTATCACGTGACTCAGTTACTGTTAAAATATGGTGTTCACAGATCGATATCACCGATTGACAAAATATTTATGTTTTACAATTCAAATCGTTTCAGAGTAGAATATATTTTTTCCCGAATCCACTGTACAATCGGGTTTAATTCAAGTGCATTAAATCTTTTAAAAAATGTTGTTTTTTTTAAATTTCAAATCGTTAATTTAATTCAAATGCACTAACTAAGCAAGATGCTATTAAGCATAAACATTTCTGACATTCAAGCCCCAAACCATTGTCCTTTTCATCCATACAATCTTATCGTCCATGAAATAGTTTATTGGGTTTATGAGGGAGAAGCGCGCATTCATTTTAATTTAATTGCCCATCCTTTGTATCCTTTAATGGAAAAAAAACATACGGACATATCGCGCATTACTCCTAAGTACACATCATTTCTGTCAAAACATGCAGCTATAACTCATGACTGGATTATGTGGTCCTCTCTCTCTCTCCCCTCTCTCTCTCTCTCTCTCTCTCTCTCTCTCTCTCTTCCCCTCTTTCTCTCTCCCTCTCTCTCCCCCCTTCTCTCTCTCACTCTCTCTCTCTTTCTCTCTCCCCCTCTCTCTCTCTCTCTCCTCCCCTCTTTCTCTCTCTCTCTCTATCTCTCTCTCTCTCTCTCTCTCTGTAATTATAGGTCCTTGAGTCGCAGCTTATACGATTCGAAAGACTTAATTTTCAAAATAGACCAGTCCAGTGTCATCATCTGCCTTGTTGACTCAGTGACCTGGACACAAGACACCACCTAAAAGGATGCAAATATTTTCCAAGTATCTCCCGAAGAAGTCTTTTCGAGGTCTCGACACTAATTCTCGTTATTAGACAAACAAAATGTCACTCTCCACGACACGGGCGAAAGAAAACATGCATGTCGTTCAACGATAATTTCTTTACATGTGTGCAGAAATATAATCTCGTCTTTCCATAAATAAAATATAAAATATTAGACTAGACATTCATTTAAACATAGGGGCCGTCCATAATAAATGACGTCATTTATGGACGGCCCCATATGCTTATAATGCCTAATAATTCATAATAAGGTTAATTTATGCTCCTGCATCTAGACTTCATAATGTGCGCTCATACATCTAGAGTCTAGAGGTTGTAATGTATGCTGATTTTCCCATATATAGGCCATATTATGAAACATTACACAATTGCTGAAGGTTTAATGTACTTTATATTTGACAATCTCCATTTGGTCTTTTAAAATATAAATCGAAATTAATATTACAATCTAGTGATTATCCCATTTTTCCACCACCCCCCCCCCAACCCCACAGGTAACCAAGCTTTTCCCTTCGTGTATAACTCTCATGACGACAGAGATAATTATATTATATGGCACCGAATGGTCTTTAAGGAGATCGTGTAACTAAAAATTTTTTTATAAAAAACACTTTTCTAAAACTAGTCTTATATTAGAAATGCACTAAAAAGTAGAAAATAAATGTGAAATTTACAGTCAGAAGAGACCTTTAGTTCCAAATTTATGAAAATGTAAACGTTTAAAATGTGACAGGAACGTTAAATCGTAGGTGAAATCGATTATCTCGTTGTTCGCCATGACTATAAGACTAGGGTGATTGCTAGCATAGATATTGATTGACTAAGTTTAAACTGAACACCCTAGTCTTATAGTCATGGTGAACAACGAGATAATCGATTTCACCTACGATTTAACGTTCCTGTCTCATTTTAAACTTTTACATTTTCACAAACTTAAAACTAACGGACTCTTCTGACTGTAAATTTCACATTTATTTTCTACTTTTTAGTGCATTTCTAATATTTAACTAGTTTTTGAAAAGTGTTTTTATATATTTTTATTTTCTACTTTTTAGTCTACACATTTTACTGTATGTGCAAAGCCAGCTTACATTTGATCAATATAGAAGTAGATATAAACCAAGAATGTCCTGGGATTAGTTCCGTTCTAAACGATTCGAATATTTTGAGCGAACTGATCCCAATTATCCGGCGACATTTACAGACTGAAACAGAATTTTCTCCCCTGGATTTAAAACCGGGCGCATGGACGGTATGGGGGGTGTGAACAGTGATGGTCGGCGGCAACGCGTGAACTGGGCACGTGAAAAAATTATAAACAAATAGTGGGACGGTTCCTATTAAACTTACAAAGCAAGTTAATATAAGACTAGTAAAAAACAAACTCGTAAAAACAAAGTTTTTGACTATAAATCCCTTATATATGAGACATAACTAACAATAACCCTGGGGTGGGTAGGGGGGAGAGGGGAAAAGTCTGGTCACCGATCGCTTGACCGAGCTCAGCGTGACACGTAAAATGTAAACAAAAGCACGCCGGTACTTCGATGGGTCGCGTCAACTCAAACTCTCACTTGGGAAAAAAAAACAATAACAAACAGTGAATTTGAATTACATACGTTATATAAGGATAAACTAAAAATGTATTAATTTAATTACGGTACGTTCGATCGATCTGAAATTTTGATACGATGCATTGTTAGGTGAGACGGGTCCGTGTGCCAAATTTCAGCTCGATCAGATTACGGGAAGTGGGTCATTGTTTACTTTTGTTTTTCCGCCCGCCCGCCCAAGACAGACAGAGAGAGATGACGAGACGGCGGTGAAGTTAATATAAGACTAGTAAAAAACAAACCCGTAAAAACAAAGTTTTTGACTATAAATCCCTTATATATGAGACATAACTAACAGTATTGATTATTTTCAAACATTTACAGACTGAATCTGTCTTAACTCAAGTTTGCTTCATAACCCTAGGGGGGAGGGGTGGGTGGGAGGGGGAGAGGGGAAAAGTCTGGTCACTGATTCGCTTGACCGAGCTCAGAGTGACACGTAAAATGTAAACAAAAGCGCCCCGTCGCTTCGTTGGGTCGCCTCAATGCGTCAGCTCAAACTCTCACGTGGGAAAAAAACAATAACAAACAGTGAATTTGAATAACATACCTCATATAAGGATAAACTAAAAATGCATTAATTTAATTACGGTACGTTAGATCGATCTGAAATTTTGATACGATGCATTGTTAGGTCAGACGGGTCAGAGTGCCAAATTTCAGCTCGATCGGATCACGGGAAGTGGGTCATTTTTTACTTCTAATTTTCCGCCCGCCCAAGACAGACAGAGAGAGACAGAGACGCCGGTGAAGTTAATATAAGGGATTTAAAAAGTTAACATCTCAAAAGGGCCGTCAGATAAATTGCGTGTAACTTTGTCTTGTTTGATTTTGTCACACGTTAGATCTAATTATTCACTTTCTGGGACGCATCGTCCTCTCTTAAGATTACACCTCTGTTTACGTGGTTTAATATTATTTTTAAAACATTTTATTCATGTTTTTTTTTGAAATTACAAATTTAAAAAGCAAAATTAAAGCTGTACCACCCCGCTATGCGTTCGGCGTTTGAATGTACCGTTAATTCCGGCGTATGAAACGACTGGGCGTATAAGTCGAGTTAAGACGACCCCATACTTTTCCAGTCAAAAATAGGTTTTAAGCAACTTTCGACGTTTAAGACCACCATCTTCCAACATACTTTAAGTTTACAAATGGCTTCATATTTCTTTCTTCTTGCTGGTGGTGACATGGTGTGGTCCTGACTGTTAGCCATTTGTATACTGTACTGTATTACGGTACTGCTGCTGTACTGTATTACGGTACTGATGCTGTACTGTATTACGGTACTGATGCTGTACTGTTTACGGTACTGATGCTGTTCTGTATTACGGTACTGATGCTGTACTGTATTACGGTACTGATGCTGTACTGTATTACGGTACTGATGCTGTACTATATTACGGTACTGGTGCTGTACTGTATTACGGTACTGGTGCTGTACTGTATTACGGTACTGGTGCTGTACTGTATTACGGTACTGGTGCTGTACTGTATGACGGTACTGGGGCTGTACTGTATGACGGTACTGATGCTGTACTGTATGAACAGGTACTGATGCTGTACTGTATGACGGTACTGATGCTGTACTGTATGAACAGGTACTGATGGTGTACTGTATGACGGTACTGATGCTGTACTGTATGAACAGGTACTGATGCTGTACTGTATGACGGTACTGGCGCTGTACTGTATGAACAGGTACTGATGCTGTGCTGTATGACGGTACTGGTGCTGTACTGAATGAAGGTACTGATGCTGTACTGTATTACGGTACTGATGCTGTACTGTATTACGGTACTGATGCTGTACTGTATTACGGTACTGATGCTGTACTGTTTACGGTACTGATGCTGTACTGTATTACGGTACTGATGATGTACTGTATTACGGTACTGATGCTGTACTGTATTACGGTACTGATGCTGTACTATATTACGGTACTGGTGCTGTACTGTATTACGGTACTGGTGCTGTACTGTATTACGGTACTGGTGCTGTACTGTATTACGGTACTGGTGCTGTACTGTATGACGGTACTGGTGCTGTACTGTATGACGGTACTGATGCTGTACTGTATGAACAGGTACTGATGCTATACTGTATGACGGTACTGATGCTGTACTGTATGAACAGGTACTGGTGCTGTACTGTATGACGTACTGATGCTGTACTGTATGAACAGGTACTGATGCTGTACTGTATGACGGTACTGATGCTGTACTGTATGAACAGGTACTGATGGTGTACTGTATGACGGTACTGATGCTGTACTGTATGAACAGGTACTGATGCTGTACTGTATGACGGTACTGGCGCTGTACTGTATGAACAGGTACTGATGCTGTGCTGTATGACGGTACTGGTGCTGTACTGAATGACGGTACTGATGCTGTACTGTATTACGGTACTGCTGCTGTACTGTATTACGGTACTGATGCTGTACTGTATTACGGTACTGATGCTGTACTGTTTAGGGTACTGATGCTGTACTGTATTACGGTACTGATGCTGTACTGTATTACGGTACTGATGCTGTACTGTATTACGGTACTGATGCTGTACTATATTACGGTACTGGTGCTGTACTGTATGAACAGGTACTGATGCTGTACTGTATGAAGGTACTGATGCTGTACTGTATGACGGTACTGATGCTGTACTGTATGAACAGGTACTGGTGCTGTACGGTATGACGGTACTGATGCTGTACTGTATGAACAGGTACTGATGCTGTAGTGTATGACGGTACTGATGCTGTACTGTATGAACAGGTACTGATGCTGTACTGTATGACGGTACTGGTGCTGTACTGTATGACGGTACTGGTGCTGTACTGTATGACGGTACTGATGATGTACTGTATGAACAGGTACTGATGCTGTACTGTATGACGGTAATGGTGCTGTACTGTATGAACAGGTACTGGTGCTGTACTGTATGAACAGGTACTGATGCTGTACTGTATGACGGTACTCGTGCTGTACTGTATGACGGTACTGGTGCTGTACTGTATGACGGTACTGATGCTGTACTGTATGACGGTTCTGATGCTGTACTGTATTACGGTACTGCTGCTGTACTGTATTACGGTACTGATGCTGTACTGTATTACGGTACTGATGCTGTACTGTTTACGGTACTGATGCTGTACTGTATTACGGTACTGATGCTGTACTCTATTACGGTACTGATGCTGTAATGTATTACGGTACTGATGCTGTACTGTATTACGGTACTGGTGCTGTACTGTATTACGGTACTGGTGCTGTACTGTATTACGGTACTGGTGCTGTACTGTATTACGGTACTGGTGCTGTACTGTATGACGGTACTGGTGCTGTACTGTATGACGGTACTGATGCTGTACTGTATGAACAGGTACTGATGCTGTACTGTATGACGGTACTGATGCTGTACTGTATGAACAGGTACTGGTGCTGTACTGTATGACGGTACTGATGCTGTACTGTATGAACAGGTACTGATGCTGTACTGTATGACGGTACTGATGCTGTACTGTATGAACAGGTACTGATGGTGTACTGTATGACGGTACTTATGCTGTACTGTATGACGGTACTGATGCTGTACTGTATGAACAGGTACTGGTGCTGTACTGTATGACGGTACTGGTGCTGTACTGTATGAACAGGTACTGATGCTTTACTGTATGACGGTACTGGTGCTGTACTGTATGAACAGGTACTGGTGCTGTACTGTATGACGGTACTGGTGCTGTACTGTATGAACAGGTACTGATGCTGTACTGTATGACGGTACTGATGCTGTACTGTATGAACAGGTACTGGTGCTGTACTGTATGACGGTACTGATGCTGTACTGTATGACGGTACTGGTGCTGTACTGTATGAACAGGTACTGATGCTGTGCTGTATGACGGTACTGGTGCTGTACTGTATGAACAGGTACTGATGCTGTACTGTATGACTGTACTGGTGATGTACTGTATGAACAGGTACTGATGCTGTACTGTATGAACAGGTACTGATGCTGTACTGTATGACGGTACTGATGCTGTACTGTATGAACAGGTACTGGTGCTGTACGGTATGACAGTACTGATGCTGTACTGTATGAACAGGTACTGATGCTGTACTGTATGACGGTACTGATGCTGTACTGTATGAACAACAGGTACTGATGCTGTACTGTATGACGGTACTGGTGCTGTACTGTATGAACAGGTACTGATGCTGTACTGTATGACGGTACTGGTGCTGTACTGTATGAACAGGTACTGATGCTGTACTGTATGACGGTACTGGTGCTGTACTGTATGAACAGGTACTGATGCTGTACTGTATGACGGTACTGGTGCTGTACTGTATGAACAGGTACTGATGCTGTACTGTATGACGGTACTGGTGCTGTACTGTATGAACAGGTACTGATGTTGTACTGTATGACGGTACTGGTGCTGTACTGTATGACGGTACTGGTGCTGTACTGTATGAACAGGTACTGGTGCTGTACTGTATGACGGTACTGGTGCTGTACTGTAAGAACAGGTATTGATGCTGTACTGTATGACGGTACTGATGCTGTACTGTATGAACAGGTACTGATGCTGTACTGTATGACGGTACTGATGCTGTACTGTATGACTGTACTGGTGATGTACTGTATGAACAGGTACTGATGCTGTACTGTATGAACAGGTACTGATACTGTACTGTATGATGGTACTGATACTGTACTGTATGATGGTACTGATACTGTACTGTATGACGGTACTGATACTGTACTGTATGATGGTACTGATACTGTACTGTATGACGGTACTGATACTGTACTGTATGATGGTACTGATACTGTACTGTATTACGGTACTAATGATGTACTGTATGACGGTACTGATGCTGTACTGTATTACGGTACTGATGCTGTACTGTATTACGGTACTGATGCTGTACTGTATTATGGTACTGATGCTGTACTGTATGACGGTACTGATGCTGTACAGTATTACGGTACTGATGCTGTACTGTATTACGGTACTGATGCTGTACTGTATTACGGTACTGATGCAGTACTGTATGACGGTACTGATGCTGTACTGTATTGCGGTACTGATGCTGTACTGTATGACGGTACTGATGCTGTACTGTATGACGGTACTGATGCTGTACTGTATGAACAGGTACTGATGCTGTACTGTATTACGGTACTGATGCTGTACTGTATTACGGTACTGATGCTGTACTGTATTACGGTACTGATGCTGTACAAGTACGATAAGACCACCCCGGACTTTTGAGAAGATTTATATGTTTTAAAAAGTTGTCTTATAATATCCGGAATACACTGTAACTAGAATAAAGATGAACGTAATGGACGTAGCAGTTCACGTTCTTGTTTTGTATCAAATCTTTATCTTACATCTGATACTATAAATACAGGGCGTCACATTTAACTTACGTCTGATACTATAAATACAGGGCGTCACATCTTTAACTGACATCTGATACTATAAATACAGGGCGTCACATCTTTAACTGACATCTGATACTATAAATACAGGGCGTCACATCTTTAACTGACATCTGATACTATAAATACAGGGCGTCACATCTTTAACTTACATCTGAGACTATAAATACAGGGCGTCACATCTTTAACTTACGTCTGATACTATAAATACAGGGCGTCACATCTTTAACTGAGATCTGATACTATAAATACAGGGCGTCACATCTTTAACTGACATCTGATACTATAAATACAGGGTGTCACATCTTTAACTTACGTCTGATACTATAAATACAGGGCGTCACATCTTTAACCTACGTCTGATACTATAAATACAGGGCGTCACATCTTTAACTTACGTCTGATACTATAAATACAGGGCGTCACATCTTTAACTTACGTCTGATACTATAAATACAAGGCGTCACATCTTTAACTTACGTCTGATACTATAAATACAGGGCGTCACATCTTTAACTTACGTCTGATACTATAAATACAGGGCGTCACATCTTTAACTTACGTCTGATACTATAAATACAGGGCGTCACATCTTTAACTTACGTCTGATACTATAAATACAGGGCGTCACATCTTTAACTGACATCTGATACTATAAATACAGGGCGTCACATCTTTAACTTACGTCTGATACTATAAATACAGGGCGTCACATCTTTAACTGACATCTGATACTATAAATACAGGGCGTCACATCTTTAACCTACGTCTGATACTATAAATACAGGGCGTCACATCTTTAACTGACATCTGATACTATAAATACAGGGCGTCACATCTTTAACTTACGTCTGATACTATAAATACAGGGTGTCACATCTTTAACCTACGTCTGATACTATAAATACAGGGCGTCACATCTTTAACTTACGTCTGATACTATAAATACAGGGCGTCACATCTTTACCTTACGTCTGATACTATAAATACAGGGCGTCACATCCTTAACTTACGTCTGATACTATAAATACAGGGCGTCACATCTTTAACTTACGTCTGATACTATAAATACAGGGCGTCACATCTTTAACTTACGTCTGATACTATAAATACAATGCGTCACATCTTTAACTTACGTCTGATACTATAAATACAGGGCGTCAAAGCTTTAACTTACGTCTGATACTATAAATACAGGGCGTCACATCTTTAACTTACGTCTGATACTATAAATACAGGGCGTCACATCTTTAACTGACATCTGATACTATAAATACAGGGCGTCACATCTTTAACTGACATCTGATACTATAAATACAGGGCGTCACATCTTTAACTTACGTCTGATACTATAAATACAGGGCGTCACTTCTTTAACTGACATCTGATACTATAAATACAGGGCGTCACATCTTTAACTGACATCTGATACTATAAATACAGGGTGTCACATCTTTAACTTACGTCTGATACTATAAATACAGGGCGTCACATCTTTAACTGACATCTGATACTATAAATACAGGGTGTCACATCTTTAACTTACATCTGATACTATAAATACAGGGCGTCACATCTTTAACTTACGTCTGATACTATAAATACAGGGCGTCATATCTTTAACTGACATCTGATACTATAAATACAGGGCGTCACATCTTTAACTTACGTCTGATACTATAAATACAGGGCGTCACATCTTTAACTGACATCTGATACTATAAATACAGGGCGTCACATCTTTAACTTACGTCTGATACTATAAATACAGGGCGTAACATCTTTAACCTACGTCTGATACTATAAATACAGGGCGTCACATCTTTAACTTACGTCTGATACTATAAATACAGGGCGTCACAACTTTAACTTACGTCTGATACTATAAATACAGGGCGTCACATCTTTAACTTACGTCTGATACTATAAATACAGGGCGTCACATCTTTAACTTACGTCTGATACTATAAATACAGGGCGTCACATCTTTAACTTACGTCTGATACTATAAATACAGGGCGTCACATCTTTAACTTACGTCTGATACTATAAATACAGGGCGTCACATCTTGACTTCAGCCGAACAGACGAGATCTGCGATTATGTACAAATATTCAAACTTACCCGAACGCTTTGACGTGGTCTAAGATACTCTTTTGACTGAAGTTTCCAGCTAACTATGTGGCAAGCTAACTATGTGGCAAGCTAACTATGTGGCAAGCTAACTATGTGGCAAGCTAACTATGTGGCAAGCTAACTATGTGGCAAGCTAACTATGTGGCAAGCGTGTGTTCGATTCTTTGGTCGCATAAACTGACACAGACATCAAGTTACATGAAGCGGGTGGTGTGGATGTCGTCACAGACCAATGGAAGAAGAGAAATGTCCGAACAAAAAGACACTTGTGAAATTGTTGGTTAGGTCATGATACATGTCTGCATGTAAACAGTTCCCTTTGGAATTTGTGTGTCTCTGTTTGGATGGGGCCTGGGATGGGTGGGGATATGACCCACCTTGGGGTTTGTGACCCACCTTGGGGTTTGTGACCCACCTTTGGGTGTGTGACCCACCTTTGGGTTTGTGACCCACCTTTGGGTGTGTGACCCACCTTTGGGTTTGTGACCCACCTTTGGGTTTGTGACCCACCTTTGGGTGTGTGACCCACCTTTGGGTGTGTGACCCACCTTTGGGTTTGTGACCCACCTTTGGGTTTGTGACCCACCTTTGGGTGTGTGACCCACCTTTGGGTGTGTGACCCACCTTTGGGTTTGTGACCCACCTTTGGCTTTGTGACCCACCTTTGGCTTTGTGACCCACCTTGGGGTTTCCCTTCTCGGGGATTGGACCACCTCACTTTCCTAACAAATATGCTTACGTGGTTTTAACAAGGAAAAAGTTTAACAGAAGGACCAAAAGTTATTGGGTCAAACAACAGAAATAGAATTACGATCAATGTTTCCAACTGATGTCATTTAATGGGTTTGTATTGCCTATTCCAAGGGACGTTCATTTAACGGGGTTGTATTGCATATTCCAAGTGACGTCCATTCAATGGGTTTGTATTGCGTATTCCAAGTGACGTCCATTCAATGGGTTTGTATTGCATATTCCAAGTGACGTCCATTCAATGGGTTTGTATTTCATATTCTAAGTGACGTCCATTCAATGGGTTTGTATTGACTATTTAAGACAACGGTATTGCGATCTTACTCTCATACAAAAAAGTTTTGTCAACAGCATTTTGGGAGTTCACAGCCAAGTCTTAAAGACGTGATAATTTCCAGCAGCCTTCCTGTCTGTGGTTCACTTTTTTTTTAAACCAAGTTTTTGTCGGAAATTTAATTTAAAAAAAAATAATTTAATATAGAATACAGGAAGTGTTTTTAAAGTTTATTTGCTGGAGACAGAAGATTGGCAATGTGCCAAGAAGACAAACTGACTTGAAGCACGGCTAAATTATTGGTAAGACAGAATGTGTCTTAATAATTTAAATATAATTTTAATACTTATGTAAACAGTGGCGTAGCTAGACCTTTTGCCGCCCGGGGCGGTCTCCAATTTGCCGCCCTTTCTAGGTAGATAGTACTATGGTTTTTTTATAAATTAATAAACATAAATAAATAATTGTAATTGAAACAAAGTAGGACTAAAGGTGGCGAACATTTCTACCATTGAATGCCATATTTAAGTTAGTGGCAATAAAGGAGGCCAAATAAGATGTTATACATACCTATAAATACATAATTTTATAAAAATACGAGATACTTTTTTTAAAAAGGTTACAAGTAAGTTACTGAGGTTGCACCCCCCCCCCATGAGACAAACTTATTCCAAATTTACACCAAAAAATTAAATTACCATATAGCATGCTTTTCTTTTGTATTTATAAATAAATGATTTAATTATATTTTTACAAACAAATTGTGTACATTAGTATGTAAACATATTATTTATACATATATTTTCCTAACTTTCATAGTAGAAAAATCGTGTATTATGCTATCAAAATTTAAATAATTTGTTATATTTGTTCTATGGACAATATTGCAAGATTTTGTAGTCTTAAATCAAGGGTCGGGAAACTTTTTGTCTGAGAGAGCCATACATTATTTTTAAAACTAAAAATTCAAGTAAATGTGTGCATTTTGTGTAATTTCAACACTAACAGTACCATAATTATGTCTCTTAAATGCTGTTTATTGTTTATGCAATTCAAAGGAATCTGAATAAACGTTTTTTTAAAGAATAGTCGAACATTTGTCTGAGAGCTAGATGCAACCATCAATAGAGCCACATCTGGCTCGCGAGTCATGGTTTCCCAATCCCTGTCTTAAATCATGCACTCATTGTGGAATGAAGATAATTTTTTATCAACTTCAGTTTGGAGAAGCTCCTTTCACAGCTAGCGACACTGATAACAATAATTGTTATAAAAATTCTTAGAATACAAAATACACAAGCAAATTGTGCAATGAAAACAATTTATTTAAGCTTTTTTTATAAACTAATACGACAAGCAGGCATTTTCCTCCATTTTCCCAACGCAATGCCTCTTTTTGTAGTATAGGTACAGCCACAAAACCTGGATCATTTTTCTTTCATTATGGAACTGTTCTTTATCAATGTCAATAAAATCATTTATTTGACATTCAATTTCTTCACTTAGTAGGTTACATGGGATTATACACGAATATATTCTTACATGCACATGCAACTGATCAAAGAGTTCTTTTTTTAAAATTCGATCCATGGATTAAAACAATTCTCGTTATACTTCATGTTCTAAAGATAGGACCACGTCTTGTGAATTTTTCCCCACTCACATGTTTTTCCCTTCTAACTTGGCGTTTCCTTTATTTTCTACAAAGTAAATAAAAGATTCTACAACTTTAACTTCGCCAACATCAATAACTACGTATCTTTTAAATTGACTAGTTTAATACTTGTGGGAAATATCTGGAGAGCTGTCAAATATCATACAAAAGTTTTTAGCTTGCTTTAATTGGTCCATTATTGTTTTTCTCGCTGCACCTCTCAATAGGTCTATGAATTCATTTTGAATCATTTCCCACAAATAGGAGACACTACATTTATTACCCATCTTAATTTGTACTAAATGTTCACATAATACTGGGTCGTACTTGGCCAAAAAGTCCAAAAGCTCTAGAAAATGTCCTTTATTTTCAATTGAATTGATGTCTTCCTCATGAATACTTTCACAATGATCTCTCAACGTCAAATTTTGTTTAGCTAAGAATCTAATTATATCAAGTATTGTGAGAATTTCCTTTCATTTTTTCTTATTTCTTTATCAATATTCTGTTGTTGTAGATTATCAAAATTTGCACCATGTCCAATTCTTATTTCTAATTCCTTCCATTGGGGAAAATGATCGAATCTGCAGTAGACTCAACTCGTGTTGACTTATTCAGTAGACTCAACTCATGTTGACTTATTCAGTAGTCTCAACTCGTGTTGACTTATTCAGTAGACTCAACTCATGTTGACTTATTCAGTAGACTCAACTCATGTTGACTTATTCAGTAGACTCAACTCGTGTTGACTTATTCAGTAGTCTCAACTCATGTTGACTTATTCAGTAGACTCAACTCATGTTGACTTATTCAGTAGACTCAACTCATGTTGACTTATTCAGTAGACTCAACTCATGTTGACTTATTCAGTAGACTCAACTCGTGTTGACTTATTCAGTAGACTCAACTCATGTTGACTTATTTTCAGATTAAATTTCCACTATTTGTTAAAACTATTTTCCATGTTAAAATTTGATTTGAAAAAATCATCAAACAGTTGTCAGCAAAAACAATATATAATTTTCTTCAATGGTGAATACACCATCCACGATCTTAACAAATTTTCAGCATTATGCAAAATTTGGGAAAAAAACAACAATCGCGATTAATCTTTCTTGTGAAAAATCTTAATATTTTTCACTAAAATAGACTAATTCAAACTATCTAAACATTACTGTAATAGGATATGCATAAAAGTTTTAGTGAATAAACGTATTTTAATAAAACACACACATTTTGTTTTTGCTACTTTAATGAAAAAAAACAAAAAAAAAGAAAAACAAACAAATAATTTTTAATAAATTACCTTAGAATAATTCTCTTAAACTTAAACAGTAATATAAATTACTACTTGCAAGTTAAACACAATATTTGAACCACAATACCATGTGGGTACTTTTTCGCGTATCATTCTGTGCATGTCGAAAATCCACGCAATAACTGTCGCGGCGATATTAATAGTATATTCGGTCCAGCAGTGATGTGTTCTTTGTGTTGTTTTCTTACAAAAAGCGTCATATGTGATGTATACCGCTTAATTTTCCAAACAAATTGATACAATTTATAAACGATTTTAAATTTCTTAACGGTTATGCTTTAGTTATAACAAACAGTATGTAATAAAAAAATGTCTTGAGAATCCGTTGATTACGACTCGAAAGTACGAATATTTTATGTTCACCCGGGTTTTCCTCTTTCAAAAGAAAAAGGGCGGTTGTCCGAAAGTGCTGTACTTTTCAAATGCCCCCAAATGCCGCCCTCAAATCATGTGCCGCCCGGGGCGGACCGCCCCCACCGCCCCTAGCTACGCCACTGTATGTAAATAATGTATGTTAATTGTACTGATGAAGGCATTAGCTGAATCGGTTACTGTTGTATTAGTTAAATAATAAAGTTTAAATTTATTCTTTTCATTATACAAGTTGTTTGTGTGTATCTTGTGCTGTGGTACGACACAAGTGTCCCTGGATTGTCTCTACATTGTCAACATGTGAAAGTGAAAGTAAAACATTTGAAGAATGAATTCTGTAGCAAGCTGAAGATGAAACATATGAAGTACAATTTTAAATTTCATAATCACAAAAATTCAATGAGTCTTTTAGTAAAATTGAAAAAAAAAGCAAAGGATTTTAATAAATAAAATAAATTAAATTAATTGGCAATGATGATGCTTACATTTCTGAAGAAGAGAGAATGATATGCAAATAAACTGGCAAGTTACTGGGCCACTGGAAAAAAATAATTTTGAAAAAAAACATGATCCTATAATTGCTTCACAATACACCTGTAATCTGGATGGACTTCACAAAACACCTGTAATCTGGATGGACTTCACAAAACACCTGTAATCATGATGGACTTCACAAAACACCTGTAATCATGATGGACTTCACAATACACCTGTAATCTGGATGGACTTCACAATACACCTGTAATCTGGATGGACTTCACAATACACCTGTAATCCGGATCGACTGTTCCAGGATCATGCTATCGTTAAAAGAATAACATGTTTCTCCTCGTGCTCTGGCGCTCTAGAAGAGTGCTTCTCAAACTTTTAGTATGGCGGACCGGCATGAATTTTATCCATTGCACCAGGGACCGGTACACTATTTCCCCTGCACTGACAACTTTTTCTGTCCATTTTTGATAACAACTGCGGACCGGTGGCGGATGGCCCACGGACCGGCACAGGTCCTCAGACCACCACTTTGAGAAGCACTGCTCTAAAAAACGGTAAATCAAGTCATCAGAAGTGACAATTTAATTTGTGATTATTGCATTTTCTTACATTTAAAAAAAAATTTAAAAAGTAATGACTTAACATTTTTTAAATTTAAAAACATTCATAATCAGGCCCCCTAATCTAGAAAATTCTTTCTGGAAACAGTACACGTTTCATCGGATAGGATGCAACACCGTTAGAAAACTGTCTACAACCTACAGGCCGTAAGTTTCCCACGGGCCGTAAGATCAGTAACATACAGAGAGTCGATTCAGCGGCCGTTATTTACGGATCGGTGAAAAAGAAACTTTCAAGATATATTCAGACTCCATGTCATCGGGACTTGACCTCTGTCTGTCTCAGGGTCAATAAAAAAGAAGATTGTGCGAAACTGAAACAACATTAAACTGCGTCGAATATTTGATCTGTCACCTGATTGTCACGTGACTTCCATAGACCTATTGATAATTTGTCCATCTATGGGTTACATTTCTTCATGTTCTATTTATAGTCATTTCTACACTCCATGCGCAAATTTAACACCGCTTCTCAGAGTAGCCTACACAATTAGGGTGTGTGTGTGTGGGGGGGGGGTATCTAAAGCGTGTGTGTGGGAGTTTGGGAGGTGAATGATAATGAGGGCATCGGGGTGGGGGGTGGGGTGGTATGAGGCCTCGGATGTGCCAGGGAGGTCAATTTGTGTGATTATTGCAAGAAGCGATTTTGGAATCCAAATAAAAAAATTGGTGAACAAAAATAAGACAATTATGACACAACTGACGTGAACACTACTTATCATGTTCAAATAGTGATGACATTTTTATTTTCAATTATGAAATATCACGTGACCAAGATTTATTAAACTATGCAATTTCAAAGAAGCAGATAAGAAAATTCAAGTTTAGGAGAAAATTGCTGTAAGGAATTTATTTTTATATTGGTTGCCATAAAATACTTTGAGAAGCACTGCTAAGGAAATCGGTCATACCTTTTAAACGTTAAAAATAATGAACATTTTTTATTTACTCAATTTCCCTTGGGACAAATTGCGTTTCTATATTTTAAATGTCCGGCCTGTCTGTTCGAGCTTTGAACAGCAATTCCTCCTGAACCATACCAGATATATGTTAAGGAGGTCCCAAGGATGTGCAGGGGCAAAAAAATTACCGAAAAGGTTTACTGGATTTCCTGGGGGGAAAAAACGAAAAGATATCAATATTTTGTCAATTTCTCGCCAACCATAACATTTATCGGGTTGAAACAAACGCCAAACGATAGCTAATAATATTTAGAACAATGTTGGACATGGAATTTTTGATAAATCTTATTTAGTTCGACTCCCGTAATTTTCCTAGCAATTTGTAGAAAGCAATTGTTTTGTTTCGTTTCAGAATTATTGATTTGAAATTACATTTAATGTAATATAGAATGATAGTTAATGGGGGTTTCCCGCTTTGTGAACGCTAATGTTGTGTGGGCTGTTGCGCGGTGAGCATTATATTGACACAGTGACAGTAGATCATACAAACAACATTAAAATAAGCATTAAAAATTTTAAACCTGAAATATTCTCATTATTTATGTGACTTTATAATTAATGCACACACACACATGCACACACACACATGCACACACACACACATGCACACACACACATGCACACACACACATACACATGCACACACACACATGCACACACACATGCACACACACACATACACATGCACACACACACATGCACACACACACATGCACACACACACATGCACACACACATGCACACACACATGCACACACACACATGCACACACACACATGCACACACACACATGCACACACACACATGCACACACACACATGCACATACTTTTTATTCAAGAAGTTTTAGACAAACTCCGTATCCGCATTGAATTGATGTAAATTAATATACTGGGAACTAGAAACTAGCTTGGTATATTATCTTCTGGTATCGTTGTCTACGGCCGAATCTACCACAGCGCTAACAAATTAAATTTAAAGTCTCATAAAAAAACATTAATACGGTTCATGTGTTCCTATAGTTTGGAGTCTGGGATCTAGGACTTGGGACATCGCTTTTGTAAAGAAATTATCTGCGGATCTGATCTTGTGATATTCCGTAAGGGGCCGTCCATAAAGTACGTCACGCTCCAGAGGGGGGTGGGAGAGGGTGTAAGAAAATGTGACACTTTGGGACACGGGGAAGGCGGGTCCGGCCATGTATGACGTCACGGTGTTTATATTAAATTTTAATTATTTTTTTAAAATAAAAAACAACATTTTTGTTCGAAAGTGTGACGTACTTTAAAGTTCCAAGATTTGTGACAGTTTGTGACAGAGGGGAGTTTAAAATGGTCAAAAATAGCGTGACGTACTTTATGGACGGCCCCTAACGCGTTTAAAGGCAAACTGCTTGAAGTTAATGGAGGTAGAGAGTAGAGTGTAATCAGACACGCATATAGAGGGTTGTGACATGTATATATGCATTTTTTAATTTACTGAATTAAATAAAATTGATATATTTTGAAGGTGTACAAAATAATTTTTTTAAAAATAAATAAAATAAAATAAATAAAATATTTAGTTGAATTTAATTTTAAAAAATAATAAAATAAATTTTATACTTAAAATTTTACTTCATTTAATTTATTTGATTAATTAAATTAAATTTTATACATTCTTTTTCATTTATTTTATTCGCTTATCTCATTTTATTTATTTATTTCTAATTGTTTAAAATTTGATAAGTCATTAAATTTTTTGATTAAAAATATACTCTTTAATTATTTAATATTACAGTAATATTATTAATGTGTTTAGCATCTTGGTCCACTTAGTCTGTATCACTCCGCCATTGAGTTAAGAGGGGCGCGGTGGTCGAGTGGCGTACCGATGGTAACGGGTTCGAATCCATGTGAAGTCAAGGATTTGTTCCCGGGGCCTAGGGCGTCCCTGAGTCACCCAGCTCCGAATGGGTACCTAACACTAGTTAGGCGGCTGGGCAATGCGTGGAACCCACAAAGCCGTGGCCTGTGAACGCTGCATCACTTGCCAACAGATCATCTGTCATGGTCTGTGGACGCAATTATCTTCTGCATAGAAGGAGCGTCTGTATAGATAAGATAAGATAAGATAAGAGGATATTGGGACATTGTACGTCGAGGAATGTCTCTACTGTTGGCGTCTATAGGCACTCGTCTCAACAAACATAAAACGAAGCCTGCCCATGAGTAAAACAGATAGCAGGAATGGGAGTATGGTATACACTATAAAAAGAAGATTTTAAAAAACAACAATCTAATTATTTTAAATATGGTTTGATATGACACAAGGGAGGCGTGAAGGCTTTACATAAGTTTGACAGGTCTGCAGTCCAGACTGACAAGTAAGAAGTCTGGGGACAGCCCAAAAGCATTGACCCAATGTAACCCTCAGCCAGTGCCATAGAAAAGTTCCATAATTAAACATTCCAATTCCTTGGAGCTATGTCACGGTTTAATGCATCCAAACCGCAATTAAAATTTTAAAATAGTTCCTTTAAAAAAATGAAATGTATCCGCTTCACCAGGAAGTGTCTCGTGATATTGTAATGCTCTGACGAAATGTCTTCTATCTGTTTATACAATGAAAGAACTTTAAGTGTATGAAATGCACCTGCAAAAAAATCTTTAATTATCCTATTTCATCTGTTGGAACTAAACCCATCCATTTTTTTTGTTTGGAACAGTAAAAAAAGTTTGATTTTTTAAAAAAATCTTTAATTTTCTTATTTCATCTGTTGGAACTATACCCATCCATTTTTTGTTTGGGTCAAACTAAAAAAATAATTTCCAAACCTCCACTTATGCAAGACAGAATTAATTGTAATGTTTATGCTTTTATTTTAATTTAAAAAACCTCCAGTCCTCAAAGATATGAGAGAAAAACAAAGTTCGCAACTTGGAATATATATAATTATTTTACAAACGTATTAAATGGTTATTCAATTGCTTTTAGTTGCTTAAGAAATTCAAGGAAATTATAAAAAAAAACATTGCTTTTAATGCACACCAAAATAATTTCCACGCCTTTTTAAATGATCTATGTGAGCGCAAATGTTGGAAGCAAGTGTAGAATCTACATATAAGAAAACGTTCAAAAGATAAAAACTATTATTTTTCTACTGTGATAAAAAAATATGTACATTTACAGAAGGCCAGTAATATATTACTTACACAGTAATTGATTACATTCCCAAAATGTGGCTTGGATTTTTAAAAGTTTTTTTTTCTTTGGTCAAAAGCGTAAACATAAACATTGAGCTGTGAAGCCTTAAATCGGTCAGAATTTCTAAAGACGTTTTCATGAGTAGGTGGCTATGGTAGAATGATTGACAAGTGATGCAGTCTGACAAACGAACGGTATTCAACTGAGTTTGTATTGTTCCCATCCAAAGGCGCCAACACATATGTGGGTAATTAGTTTCACCAATACGTACATGTATGTGAGTAAGACGTTTCATCAGTACATATGTACTCTCAGTACTATAACCAAGCAGTGGCGTAGCTAGAACTTTTGCCGCCCGGGGCGGTCTCCAATGTGCCGCCCTTTTTAGGGACCGTCCATAAATGATGTCACGCACCTGGGGCGGGGAGGGGAGTCATACACTTGTGACGATGTGTGACGAGGGGGTGTGTTTGAGAAATGTGACGTCACGTCAAAACGCACAACTTTAAATAAAATTTCCAACTAAATCTTGATTACTGACACTTTATTTA
Organism: Ampullaceana balthica; assembly: GCA_944989445.1. Lineage (NCBI taxonomy): Eukaryota > Metazoa > Mollusca > Gastropoda > Lymnaeidae > Ampullaceana > Ampullaceana balthica. Next base: position 590,232 of record CALYLW010000082.1, read on the forward strand.
ATGACGTTTACGTAAAACGCGTGTTAATTACGATATTAGAGTGCAACCTTGCACTAAAAACATATTTAAATGACAAAAATTTGATTTGAAACATGCTTATTTTCAAATAGAAAATACAGCTTTTATGGTGGGGATGGTCAAAACTTTATGGCGTCATATTGAAAAAGGGGTCCAATTTTTTTGTGACGACGTGTGACGAGGGCAGAGGGGGTGAAAAATCAGCCAAATTCGCGGGACATCATTTATGGACGGCAAATTAGTCGATTACATTATGTTTTTTTAAAATAAATTAATAAACATGAATAAATAATTGTAATTTAAACGAAGTAAAGGTTGGGGAACACGTTTACCATTGCATTCCATATTTATGTAAGCAGTAATAAAAGAGGCCGCATAAGATGATATACCTATACATACACATTTATAAAAAAAAATACACTATACATTTTTTAAAAGCCACAAGAAAGTTACTGAGGTCGCAGGTTCACCCACCCCTCCATGAGACAAAACGTGTTGCAAATTTACACCAAAGAACATTATCAATTACTATTCTTTTATTTTATATTTATAAATAAATGATTTTTTTTACAAACAAAGGAATTGTACAAATTAGAATGTAATCATATTTATTCATTTACTTTCCTAAATTTTATAATAAAAAAATCGTGTATTAGGCTAACGAAATTTAAATTATTTGTAATATCTTGTTCAATGGGCAATATAGTAAATATTGCAAGATTTTATTGTCTTAAATCGCGCATTGTGGAACGAAGATAATTTTTATCAACTTCACTTTGGAGAAACTCCTTTCACAACTAGCGACACTGATAGCAATTCTTGAAAAAATTCATAGCAAAATTACAATGTTGGATACAGACTTTTCCAATCTTATCGTTGAATAAATTTTAATAGATCAAGGGGCCTTTCCCCCAGTTTTTCTAACATAATGCCTCTTCTTGCAGTGTAGGTACAGCCATAAAAACCTGGATCCTTTTTCTTATAATATTGAACTGTTCTTTATCAATGTCAATAAGGTAATTTATTTGATGTTCAAATGCTTCATTTAGTAGGTTACATGGTATTATGTACGAATATTTTCTTGCAAGGACTTGCAAACGTATCAAAGCGTTCTTTTATTTTCTGTTATTATTCCATCCATGTATAAAAACTTTTCCCGCTTTACGTCTCGTTCTAAAGAATAGAACCACGTCTTCTTAATTTTCCCCACTCATATTTTTTTCTGCTTCTAACTCAGCGTTCATTTAATATCTCCAACTCTTCACATATTGTTTGACTGATATAACAGCGTTTTGTATTAGCACATCTCTTTGTTTCGTGCAATGGTTTTGTATTAATTTAAAAAATGACGGGTTCCCATAACTTGAGATAACACAGAAAAGAAAAAGATTGCATTTAATTGAGTAAAATTTAAGCATCTTATCTAATTTTACTTATTATTTCTTCAGATGTCAATTTTTCCAAGACGCTAGAAATGTTAAAGTATGTCTTTTACGAAATTATTTATGCCTATTGTGTGTTTATTAACGGTGAAATTTGAATATTTTCATGCTCTTGCCATAAATCTTAATAATTTTCCATAAAATAGACGAATTCAAATTATTTACACACTATTTTATTTGGATAGGCGTAACTTTTAATGAATAACAGTATTTTAATGAAAAACACAAATTATTTGTGCTACTAGAATGCAATAAAAAGAGAATAAATTAAAATTTTTAATAACGTACCTTACTACAATTATCTGAACACTCAAACAGTAATATAAATTACCCATATTTTATATAAATTACTACTTGCAAGATAAACACAATATTTGAACCACCATGAATTGTAGGTACTTGTTCACGCATCATTCTGCGAATGTCGAAATTTTACGCAAAAACCATCGTGGCGATATAAATAGCACATTATTGGGCCCAGTGGTGATGTGTTTTTTGTGTAGTTTTCATCTAAAAGCGTCATCTGGTCGTACCGTATACCGCTTAATTTTCCAAACAAATCGATACCTTTTTTGGGTGATTTTAAATTTTTGAACGGTTTTTGCGTTACTTATAGCATCCACACATTCACTAAGTAATCAAACAAAAGTTGTGGGAATTAATTAATTAGGACTAGAGATTACAAATATTTTTTTCCACCTTGGTTCCCCCCCTTCAAAAGAACAAGAGTGGTTGTCTGAATAGGTTGCACTTTTCAAATGCCCACAAATGCCACCCCTAAATGCATGCCGCCCGGGGCGGACCGCCCCCACCACCCCCCTCTAGCTACGCCAATGTAACCAAGAAGTTCCACGAACTTATAAAACTGTGTCAGTGTCTCTTCAAAATGTATAACTTTTGAAACGCGACATTTTCCGTGTTGAAAAATAAATGATTTATATTTTAAAAAGCCTTAAAAGAGCCACCGTTTGCATAAACCTCGAATTTTTCAAATGGGAAAATTTGTCACATACGTCATACGACTTACCATTTGAGATGGTCCGTGGTTCTTTTTATTGACACCCAAAAGCCGTACGAGGTTTTCATACCCACCGGATCGTGTTACCGCATGCGACTAGTTCCAACTGATACAGTTATAGTTGCTATATCACCCGTTAACTGTGTCCTTGCAACCGCATGCGGGGTGGGGGGACTCATTTCAACTGATACAGTTATAGTTGCTACATCACCCGTTAACGTGTCCTTGTAGGCTTGACGGCTTCCTTTTCTTTTCATGGGGCGCTTCTTCTTCGTTCCTCGGGCAGCATACGGCCCGCTGTAGTTTTCACCGTTGCCCGCAAGAAATTCTGGTAATTGGATGTACTAGTTGTATATTCTGGTAATTGGATGTACCAGTTGTATATTCTGGTAATTGGATGTACTAGTTGTATATTCTGGTAATTGGATGTACTAGTTGTATATTCTGGTAATTGGATGTACTAGTTGTATATTCTGGTAATTGGATGTACTAGTAAGTAACTAGTTGTATTAAACGTCAAATGATCGAATTTTAAATATTTTATTTTAAGTCGTGAAAATTCGTTGACCTTGTAAAAGGTCGTTGACCTTGTAAAAGGTCGTTGACCTTGTAAAAGGTCGTTGACCTTGTAAAAGGTCGTTGACCTTGTAAAAGGCCGTTGACCTTGTAAAAGGTCGTTGACCTTGTAAAAGGTCGTTGACCTTGTAAAATTCTATAAAAGTCACTAAAAAACTCCGACAGAATTGGTGAATCTCATCTTTAATGATGTGCTCAAATAAAAACCTTAATACTTTTTAAAAACAATTCTGGTCCATTTCTAGCGCTGACGTAAGCATTTTAATCAAACCATTGAAATATGTGTACATGGCATTTGAAAAGGACCAATTCCTCAGTAATGGCAGGATATATCATAGCTTAAAAATAATTTTGTCTTGATTAGAATTTGAAAAGTTGAAGAGAACAACAGGTTTCTGATTGATTGGTCAAGTAAACTATTAATTTTTTGGTCACGGTTCCGTTTAAAAAAAATACTTCCGAAGTATTACTATAAGTCCGATTGACGTTAGTAACCTTTCACTGAAACGTTTTCATCAAATATGGCAACGTGGCGCAGGAAACGAAAATATAAAGTAGAGAATATGTCTTCCACTGCAATCTGTATTAAGAAAAGACAAGCTTGCTGCCTGCTTGCTGTGTTAAAGTCTGGAGTATGTCGGCAAGGCCGTACCCAAACTTTTTTCAGGGAGGTTCGCAAACTTGCGCGAAGGCATTTCATGTTCAGATACCTACAATATATGGTGCTATGACTTCAGATTTGGATAAGAATGTTTAATAAATAATTATGTACCTATGAATTATTGAGGGCGGTGATTAAACTTCTCGTCTTTTTTTGCCTCGTTTTGCAAAAATAATTGTTTTCAGTGCGTACAGTGACCAAAAAGTAGGTTTTCATGCAATAAATAATTAAAACTGTAAATAAAATTTTTCAAAATAGCACTTTATTAAAAAATGCAAGTACTCGATCATTTATTTCTTTTCATTGTTAATAATGAAATCTGCAGGCGCAAGCGTTGGAGAATTTGAATTACATACATTATGGTAAGGAACTGACAAGACGGAAGACCACAATGCTATGAAGTTTATTTTAGAACATCTTCGATGTAAATCCTTCTTGTGTTTGTTAACAAATATATGTAAAACACTGTCCTCGTTGGTATTGAAAAATGTTGGGCGGGTGTTTGGTATAAAAATTAAAGATTTATAATTTAGAAAGCAAAAGAGAGATCTATAAGTGAGAGAATGAGTGAACTGCATATGTTAAACCTCATAAGCGCCCGCCCAAAGTTTTTTAGTCATATTAAATCAAAGTACTTGAACTTATTAGTTTTAAATTATTTTCTTCTTTTTAGTCCACTTATAAAAACTTGTTTTTTTAAATCTTTTTTTTTACCTCTTTTTATTTTATTTTTTTTAGTCTAAGTGTATGCTATTGTGAGTTTTGTCGCTTCCTTTTGATTATTGAAGTATTGATTATGTTGAATATAATATGCATCGCACGACAAACATTTACAGACTGAAACTGACTGAAATCGCCTTGCTGTAAAACACGGGGATGTGGTCATCGATGGCTGTGGTGAACTCCGGTGGCACGTGAATGTCAACAATAGCAGACGGATACAGATGCTATATAGAGATGAACTAAAACTGCATTTATTTAATTACGGTACATTCGATCGATTTGAAAATTTGATACAATGCCTTGTCATCTAAGATCTATCTGTGGTAAAATTTTGAGATCTCTAGACCTAGAATCATCAGAAGTGGTTTAATTTTACGCAAAAAATGACGCAAAGTGACCTAGCGCAATACAGACTTTATACTACAAGCAGACTTCACTGAGCTTAAGACATTCTTTTTAACACATAGCACATAGACATGTCCTGTTCAAAATAAATAAAAATAAAATGTTAAAAAAATTTGAGAAAAAGTGAGATTAGAGACGTCATTTTTTTTATTATACCTTATTTTTGGCTTATCATTATGTACATACAGATTAAAATCATGCCAAAGTTAAATGATAACTAAGGGAAAAAAAATCATTATGCAGTAAATTTTAAAATTCTTTAAAAATTATTCCAAACATTTTTTCACTCATTGCATTTGTAACAGTGCAAAAAATAAAACACTATCTGACTAATGACTTGCACACTAAAAATAAAACAACACACCAAAATAATTGTGTTACAACGACAAATTCATAATTACAAGTGAACTTTTATGTAACATCTTACAAAATTCAACCAATATGGGTCTGGGGCGGGGAGATAAATGGAGTCAGTCATGAACTGTAGACTGGACTCTCTTCAACTGTCACAATTCAACCACAGTGACAGTCGGCTGTCACAATTCAACCACAATGACAGTCGGCTGTCACAAGTCAACCACAGTGACAGTCGGCTGTCAGTCACCCACAGTAACAGTCGGCTGTCACAAGTCAACCACATTGACAGCTGTCACAAGCCAACCACATTGACTCAGTAGGACACTGTGAGGTATTCAAATGTAACTGCTGAGTGCTGCATGCATCAGATCTCTGACACATTCAACTTTTGTGTTGTTAAGTTCATCTTATTTGATGTTCATTCACGTTATTTTATATTCATCCTAAGTTATATTTATGTCATTTATATGATGTCAGGTAGTTCAAACAGTTTCAAATGTTTTATTCTCTAAAGCTCAAATTATTTTAATTTATTTTGTTAGTTACATGTTAATGAAAAGATTGTATAACTATGTATCTGCATAAATGGGCTAATGGATATATATGTTAGAGTAGAATAGATCTTGAATGACTAACAAATGTATAGAGTCAGCCATGGCTATCAAATTTTACTGTGGTTTTGACAGGTTAAGAATCTATGAGCTATTACTTTGTGGACACAAAAAAGAAAAGTACTTAACTGCTATTCTGCATAGTAGAAGAGTAAAGCACCACTGTGATAGATGGAAGATCATGATACAAGGGCTTAAAAAAAACTCAGACCAATATAATTCAAATCATTCATCAAGTTCATTCATAACATGAAGCTATATCATACTCTCTTATTGAATCTTTTTGATACAAAATTTAGAAATAATGTGTAATTTCATACATGAGCTTAATTTATGTAGACAGTAGACAGGTGGTTAAAGTCTAAAGATTGCTTTTAAAAATTAACTTTAAAAAATAAAAATATGAGGCTTGCATTTCTTAGAAACTATCTGACTCGTCCTGTAGCCCATTCATTTATCATTCATATTTTTAACACTGTCAAACTAGAAAAAAAGAAAAAAAAATTAAATATTTGTGAGAATATGAGAAATAGAGCAACTAGCAAAACAATTACAAAAATTGAAAGAGGAAAAAAATACCAGGCAAATAAAATAAAAACCCCAGTGAAAATTAATGAAATTATTGATAATAAAATCTTACAAACTCCCCATTCTTATCATTCCATGCAACATGTGTGTATCAATGACATGTGAGAGTAGATTGTAAATAATTCTTGAAAATAGGACACACAAAATAAGCTCAATCATAATATCAAGTTTTACACACACAGAGACACAAAAAATCCATCTGAAGACGAAGCAAACTTGAATTATTTTGATTAAATTCTAAACCAATTACTCATACAATAAAATTGTATCCACTCAGCGACTTCAATCATACACAGAATGACAATGAACAACGCCAGAACCATGCTGAAGTCAAGGACAAAGAAATGCAACTGATATCTGTGGATTCTTAGTGGTGGACCTGACGGAGCTTTACAGATAAAATATTCACATGAAACACAAGCGATGAGCCCTGGCCATGGGCTAATATAAGACTTAACAGGCGGGTGGTGACCAAATAAACCATTGTCATGACCACACGCCAAATAGACCACAAACCAAATTAACATTAAAAAATTTGAAAGCAGAAATTCTTCTCAACTGACATGACAAGAGAGAATTGAAATACTCACTAGACGTATGAAAGCATGACACACTTGAAGCTAGACACAGGAAGCAGTACACACATGAATTCTGAGCTCTGTCCACAACTAATAAGTTTTGATAAAATTCCAACGTCTGTATACATAAAAATTCTTGAGATTTTAGCATCATTTATTTAGTTAATTAAATGAGAGTTCAAGAAATATTATTTCCATTGATTTTTTTGGTACGGAGAGATGTTTTTCACGGTACTTGTTAGACTAATTGTTAGTGATTTCAGTTATTAACAATAAATAGAACAGAAATTTTTGTGGGAAAAAACAACTTCTAAAGTAAGTTAATCGTATTTTAATAACATAGGTTAAAGTTCTATAACAAACACCGGAGAAAAAAAAGCACTATTTATAATTCTGCAATGTACTGGTCAAGTTATGTGTATAAATATATAGACAGATTTAAATTCTATGTTTAATAATTGACACAAATTGCAAACACCATTCAGTGGGCTACAGCTTGTTTACGACAGAGTTCTTCTTAGAGAGTGAACAACTATGTACACATGATGCTGACAAAATGATGGAGATGGTGTGATGTATCCCGAAGCCGCTAGATGTAACATTGTCACTAGTGAGTCTATAGATAAGCTGATTATTTTTATTGATCTCCCCCCCACCCAAATGATCAAAGTTAATATTCACAATTATAAGTATATATGTTTTTTATATATTGATGAATTAATTTTTAAGTATATCACTGAATTTGTCATGCATATTTAAAATGGGAAAAAGTCAAACACTCAAGACATTTATAAACTTATGTTCACATTTTTCATCTAAAAATGAGCTACCTACAATGAACTGAACAAGTGCATATATCTCACACGTGTAATGAAATCGGTGTTAAAAATAGGTGTAAAATGCCCACAAAATATATTAAAGTAGGCAAAACATTTACACATAAAGTGTTCAGGAATCTGCCAGTTCTTTAAAAGTTAAAAGGAAAATTAAGGTTTTGCAAAATCTATATTCTTAAAGTGTATGAATAACCAATTAGTAAAAACATTTTTGTGTTAGGCCAGACATTATAATTTTTAAAAAAATACCTTGTAAAAGTCTTATAGCCCATCAGTGTAAAACATACAATTTAAAACATTATCAAAGGAAACCAGAAGTAAGGTGGAAGTTGGTAGCTTTTACCAAATTTGGGGAGAGATGTGCAAATCTATTGAATTAATAGATTTAAAAAAATTAAAGTTTGGTTTAGTAACAAAAACATATTGAAATTTATTCTATTGTAGATGGGTAATTAGAAATTAAAAATAGTATGTAATTAGAAGCAATTAAAAACAAATTATTTTAGCTTTCAGTGCTGGCAGCCAAACATCAGCCCATGTGCACATTTGAAATGCATCAATAAAATTGTTTTTATAGAAGAGAAAAAAATAAAATATTGTTTTTTTATAAAAATGGGCAACTTTTTTCCCTTTTGATTAAAACAAGAAGCAATTTAGACAAAAGCTGCCAGAAAAAAATATACAAAAATCTAACAAAATAATTGCACTTTTTTCAAACAAGTCTCACGTTTACAATTTTATTCTAGACTTTTGTTCTATCTTTAGGTTTGCAAAGTTACTCTTCTAAAGAGAACCTTTAATAAAACATGGCTGCACTGAGTCCAACTGGCAACACTTACTGATAAGAAATCTGGCTACAAAGTGTCCATATTTACATCTGTCTCACAAGTCAACATTGATCACTGAACATAAATGCAGTTGAACATGTTGTTTTAATACTGGCTTTGGTCAAACTTTTCACTGAATGACAGCCCTCACGTTTCATGCTCCCAGGATTTAAATTCAACCAATTAGAATTCAATTAACTTCTCAGAAATTTTGTATCGAATGTCGGTACTGACCAATCTTTTTTTGAGATCAAAATCTAATGGGTGCAAGAACCCAGACTATTGTCATTGATTAACATACTATAGGCTGGCTTACTATTGTTATACTGAAATTAAATTAAAAAACAAAATCCATTGAGTAAAATAATGGCCTGATAAAAGTATTCTCAAAACTAAATAACTTGTCTATGTGAAGTAGAGATTGACCATTTATAATAATAAATACATAGACAATGTTTTAGACTCAGTAACACTCATGTCTGAAAAAGAAGTTAAGATTAAGAGAAATGTGCAATAAATTCCTTTACAATTATTTTTAGGTAACTGAGTACACAATTATTTTTAGGTAACTGAGTACAATGTATCAACAGAGAACAAAAACATATTCTTAAACAAATCCAATGCTTGCTCTAGCGCAAGTCTTAATGAAAATATCCATGCCACTTAAAAAAAAGACACCCGTGACTATAAAATTTTAGATTCCTATTTCCCCTTGGTAACATTTTCTACAGTTAAAAAGTAACACTAATGACTTTATTTTAAATTCACAAAAAAAAATAATTATAAAAAATATAAAAACCCCACAAATTTACAAGAAATTTTGACTCAGGATGACTGCAAATGTGGACCACTTTAGTTATGGTCCAACTAGCAAGGCTACTGGTGCAATCATCATACAATAAGACACACAATGTCTTGGCTGATTGTGGCATGAACAATAATTGCATTCAAGGCTTAATTTTGGTTGAAACAATAAAAACATGTGGAAAACACAATTTGTGCTGTTCCCTGAACGAGTTTGACGTCACATCACCAAGAACTTTGGACAACCCAGACAAAATCTTTCAAAGAACTGAGTTACTGCATTGAACATCTCACTGCTTATGTCAGGAGAGAAACTCGTATCATAGACAGTACGGTTGTATCTTATATCAGGAGAAAAATAAATAAAATGAAAGGCGTATTTTGTTGTTGCAGTGTAACACTAAAACTTTAAACACAACTTTCTTCAAACACAATGTTCTTTAAACACAAAGTTCTTCAAACATCAGCACATTCATCACAGTCAAGAATTGAAGAAAAAAAATCAACCACCTTAAAAATTGTCTTTCTGAACCAGAAGCAGACACAAGATTTCCCTAAGTACACACTTGAAATGCCATATCTTTTGTAAAATGTCCATATAACACTTGTATCCAATTTTGTATTCCGCGTGGTTGCTCAGTGGGTCTCCTGGTGTCATAAACCAATCAGGTCAATCTGCCGGACACCAGCCAATCAGTAGTTAGATACATGTCAGTGACCAAGGAGGTCAACTGGTCAGTGGTCAGCAGATTGTGTTTCCGTCCATGGCTGCCGACACTTGGTCCAGTTTGTAGGTCAGTTTGCTCTTCTTTGCGAACTCATCGTCCTCAAGGGCATTGACAATCTGTGAGATGGCAGGGAGAGAGATGTTTTTAGTGGAGTGCCACTTAGGACATGGATGCAATAAAAACCTATTATCTGTGGACCCAGTGATGATTTTAATCAAGAATAAATGTATTTTAGCACTAGAACCTTGCCAAAGGACAATAGTTAAATAAATTGTTGGTCCTGTTGCTGTATGGACCAAGAGACAGAGTCTATAATAAGACCCATTACCAGCTCTAACCACAAAGCTCAGTGTAATAATCTTGTTTTCCAAAGAAGCCAGCCACCTAAGTCTGAAGACAGCAATACAAAACTGTATTCTTTGCTAAAATAATAGCTGAGTAATTAGGCTGAAATTTGGAATGTAAGAAACAAAACAAGGATTGAATACTTACATCATCGTAGTATTTCTTGACATACTTATACAGCTCAAGCAGGGCAGCGTTAGTATTGAACTCATTTTGATGAGTCTGTAAACAAAATTTAAATTTATGTAGTAGTTAGGATATGAATGTTTAAGATTGAATGCATTGATATCTATTTATATGGGTGTTATTATTTTTATGTGAAGCCCCGTGAGCCCAGTTTCTTACTGGGGTACAGTGCTTTAAAAATTATTAATTTATTATTATTAAATAGCAATCACCATAGAGCATATCAAATTAAACTCTAGAACCCAAATTGTTGAAATAACTTTTTAAAAATATTCTGAAATTCTGATAGATGCTTGTGCAAAGTAAGAGAATCAATATTTTGTTTGGAGAAAATAGATCATTAAAAAAATTAGAAGGTATATCCCAAAACTTTGGAACTAAAATGGTATTAATTATGTATCTTGACTTTGTCCATGTTTCATTGCTAGACGTCTTTTAGATAGACATACTTCAAAGTATACTTGTAATATTAGATATAAAATATCAGGCATATCTGTGCCATAATCTGCTTGTAAAAGCATTTTTTATTTTAATGTTTAATTTGACAAAGCGCAGTAAAGCGCGCCTCAATATCGCTCTCTTTAGAAATCAAATCACAGAAAGTAAAAACTCTTCAGTGCGTGATAGAAGATGTATTCAACTTCCGGAAATGGTGACGATTGCTTTCGCTCAGTTCCCTAAGTTTCGTGGTAGCTTTTATGAATTTTTTTTGAAGATGTGATTTTGCTATACTTTTTTGTAAAAATAATAGTACTAAACTACAGGTAAAAATAGTATTAAACTCAAGACTGTCGTTTGGATACATAAAATAACCATTCTTATCGTAAAAGATGAAGTCAGTATGACAATATTAATATAAATACATTTTCAGAAATTTTTTAAATTTCATAACCAGTTGATCGCAACACGGGAAATTCTTACGGGACTGAGGCGGAAGTTTACTAAAAACCTTATGGCGCTTTAAACATTAACAACTAAAGTTATGGATGGATGGATAGAAACAGACCAACACACACAATCCATGGTCACTGAAAGTTAAAATTTCTTTTTTAAGGACAAGTGTTTTTTCTTACCCTAGATTCCTCTGCTAACATGGCCGTCATGTCTTGGTCACTGATGGCAGGCATGATCTTAATGTCTTGGTAATATCTGGGGATAACAAACAAGGTTTTAGAACATCATAATCTTAATGTCTTGGTAATAACTGGGGATAACAAGCAAGGTTTAACTCATTCGCTACTAATGCGACTGAATGCGACATACCCCCCTCGCTACTAATGCGCCCAAATGCGACATGGCGTCTAGCAACGCGCATATAAAAAATGATCCCGCGAGAAGCATTGTTACCGTGCGAATAGCTCTAGGCTTTTTAAAAAGTAGAAACATAGCTGATTTCGTTAAAAAAAACCGGATGTTTATGTCATTTACGGTTCAAAAGCTGTGTGCCTTAGAAGTCGGACACTATTTGGTGAAATTTGATCGTGTGGTTTCTGAATATTCTTATACAATGGCCTTTCATTATCTTTACTCTTTAATTGCTGCTTCAACGTTTAATTATGCAGCAGTTAATAATTTAAACAATGAGGAATCAGATGTTGAAATTAGTGATAGTTAGTGATACTGATAATAATTAACTCTTAACTCTAATCAGAGTGACGCTAACGAGAGTTATGAAATGAAGGAGATACTGTCACTAGTGTCAATGAATCTTGGTCAGACAATTTGATTAGTGTTACAGACAATTTAATGAAATTACAGGGGAAATCATTTTCTCCCTATTGACAGCAGTCTCATAGACTACTTCAAGCTTTTCATGAACTCTGCCATGATTGAGTTGTTAATTGCTGAAACAAACATTTACGCTGAACCGCAGCAAACGGCCAAGGGTAAGAAGGACACCCTGTGGAAGGAGGTTACTAATGAGGACATATATAAATTCCTATACATTGACATCATGATTAGCCTCAAGTAACCAATTACAAAATTGTATTGGTCAGTGGATTAGATGTTTCTGAAAGTGTCATGAGACAATAAATTGACAAAAAGGTGACAAACAACGGAGGTCGCATCCCAAAACAGCGATGTAAATTTTCAAAAAACACTTTTCAAGATTTATTTCAAATATATTTGTGAATTAAAGTGCATCAACCTATACATTTTTTTAAAGCTCATTCAATTTTCTGTTTTTTGGTGTGTGTTTTGTTATTTTAAAATTTCATTTAGGTGTTTAAAAATATTTTTATTTAACATGGGGGTGCATGTTTTTGAGAGTAATCTCCCTTTGCTTAGTATTTCAGGGGGTGTTTTGGTTATTGCGCTTAGTAGCGAATGAGTTAAGAACATCATAATCTTAGGTATAAGGAAAGAGCATTTGTAAAGAAAAACTATTTTTAAACATCCATTCTTAAATAGTCAGTAACACATATAGGATTGTTAAAATAGTCAGTAACACATATAGGATTGTTAAAATAGTCAGTAACACATATAGGATAGTTAAAATAGTCAGTAACACATATAGGATTGTTAAAATAGTCAGTAACACATATAGGATTGTTAAAATAGTCAGTAACACATATAGGATTGTTAAAATAGTCAGTAACACATATAGGGATTGTTAAAATAGTCAGTAACACATATAGGGATTGTTAAAATAGTCAGTAACACATAGAGGATTGTTAAAATAGTCAGTAACACATATAGGGATTGTTAAAATAGTCAGTAACACATAGAGGATTGTTAAAATAGTCAGTAACACATATAGGGATTGTTAAAATAGTCAGTAACACATATAGGATTGTTAAAATAGTCAGTAACACATATAGGGATTGTTAAAATAGTCAGTAACACATATAGGATAGTTAAAATAGTCAGTAACACATATAGGGATTGTTAAAATAGTCAGTAACACATATATGATTGTTAAAATAGTCAGTAACACATATAGGATTGTTAAAATAGTCAGTAACACATATAGGATTGTTAAAATAGTCAGTAACACATATAGGATTGTTAAATAGTTAAATTTTGCAAAGCAAACTTTAGTATGCAAGTAGGCTACAATTATGCCATTTGAAGAATAAATATGTTTAATCCTTTCAGAACCATGTGGGTGGTTTGTGGCTGCGCGCTTGATTCCATGCTACTTTCAATATTTTTAGAGTAGTGCTTTTAAACAGCAGATCTAAGCTAAATGGCTTTTGCACATAAATTGCAGTCACACTGTCATTATGGTATCAATAGTATCTTATCTTATCTATACAGACGCCTTTTCTATGTAGAATATAATTGTGTCCACAGACCATGACAGATGATCTGTTGGCAAGTGATGCAGCGTTCACAGGCCAGGGCTTTGTGGGTTCCACGCATTACCCAGCCGCCTAACTAGTGTTAGGTACCCATTCAGAGCTGGGTGACTCAGGGACGCACTAGGCCCCGGGAACAAATCCTTGCCTTCACAAGGATTCAAACCCGTTACCATCGGTACGCCAGTCGAGCACGCTGCCACTCGACCACCGCGTCCCTAGTAATAAATTCAATGCAGATATGGGTGCAGAATATGATGACAAAATTATAACTGATGTTAATGTTGACTTATGACAACAATTTAATATCCCAAGCGATGATAGTGTTAACAAATAGTTAACTGACATTGAAGACAATGAAGTATATGCATACCCGGTGACCCATTGCTTGTATCTTGGAATATCTTTGGCATAGAGGAGTTTCCCTGATGGGGAATCTTTAGTCAGTTTGTGTTCTAGTGTGGAGCAGCAGTCCATGAAGGTCTGACCAATCACTGTCAGGCAGGCATCAACAATGTTGGACTTGTAAATGTCAAAGGCAAAGTTAGGGTTCTTGATGACATTGACCCAGAATCTCAGGGGGAGACTGGAAGTAAAAGAAACCAATGAATTTTAGTCACTATATGGTCAGCTCTTACGGCCAAAACATGGATTATTATACAGCCAACAATTGATAGTCAAAATCTTTAAAATACTTGGGGTTAAATATAAGCAGCTGACTTAATCAAATTCTGATGCAGTTATTACTCACTAAATAGAAATTTTCAAAAATTGATAGACTCCATTGGTTTCACAATTATAACATCTTCAAATCAAGGAATCAATGTAAATTCATTTGTTTTTTTCTATTTTGAAAAAGGGTGTATTGGAACTACTTTAAAAAAAAATGTCTATATTTTATTAAAATAGAATTTTTCAAAATTACACTTTACCACTGATATCACTATCACATGAGTAGTAAAATAATAATTAAGAGGTTCGACATCGTTTTTCAGTTAAAATTAACAATGTACAATGTATTATTTTAGAGTAGAAGAATAAAATAAAGTTAAAAACTAGTCTTCACCTATTTGATTTCCATGTGTGCACGACCTCATCACTCATGCTGTGGTGCAAGGCCTGATCGTCTAAGAAATCAAACATGTACTTAATGGCCAAAGGCAGGGCATTGCCTCGATGTGCTGTGCTGAAAATTCGCTCAAACAGGTCGTCAACAAATTTTTGAAGCGTCCCCTACAAGGAGAAAGCAATATTGTTAAAAATTACAATTATAAGATTATAAATTAATTAAAATCACTTATATGGCTTTTAAATTTGGACAAGTTTTGTTACAAGTTTTGTTACTACTCAAAATAAATATACTAAAGAATGAGTTTATTCTTCTAATTTTAAAATAATGACAATAGCTTTTTATATTTTGTGCTTTAAAGAAGTCTTTCGTTCTATTGTTTAGAGTTGTCTCACCTTTGTGACTAGCAGCCGGGGGAGGTAAATCTCAGTGACCATTTTACTGCCCCTCTCCCCTTCTTTATTGTTAGACTCATTTTCCTGGATTCGCACCTGGTAAACAAGAAATATCAATCAACAATTAGACTCAGTGCAGTTACAGAAAAGTGTGTTTAAGTTAACAGGTGATATGTTAGGAAGCATGATGGAGCTTAAATCTAAGGTGTCATCCTCATCAGCCTGACTAGCTACAATCCATCTAGGTGGCTAGCGACAGTCCATCTAGGTGGCTAGCTACAGTCCATCTAGGTGACTAGCTACAGCCCATCTAGGTGGCTAGCTACAGTCCATCTAGGTGGCTAGCTACAGTCCATCTAGGTGGCTAGCTACAGTCCATCTAGGTGGCTAGCTACAGTCCATCTAGGTGACTAGCTACAGCCCATCTAGGTGGCTAGCTACAGTCCATCTAGGTGGCTAGCTACAGTCCATCTAGGTGACTAGCTACAGTCCATCTAGGTGGCTAGCTACAGCCCATCTAGGTGGCTAGCTACAGCCCATCTAGGTGGCTAGCTACAGTCCATCTAGGTGACTAGCTACAGTCCATCTAGGTGGCTAGCTACAGTCCATCTAGGTGACCAGCTACAGTCCATGTAGGTGGCCAGCTATAGTCCATCTAGGTGGCTAGCTACAGTCCATCTAGGTGGCTAGCTACATTCCATCTAGGTGGCCAGCTATAGTCCATCTAGGTGGCTAGCTACAGTCCATCTAGGTGGCTAGCTACATTCCATCTAGGTGACTATCTACAGCCCATCTAGGTGGCTAGCTACAGTCCATCTAGGTGGCTAGCTACAGCCCATCTAGGTGGCTAGCTACAGCCCATCTAGGTGGCTAGCTACAGTCCATCTAGGTGGCTAGCTACAATCCATCTAGGTGGCTAGCTACAGCCCATCTAGGTGGCTAGCTACAGTCCATCTAGGTGGCTAGCTACAATCCATCTAGGTGGCTAGCTACAGCCCATCTAGGTGGCTAGCTACAGTCATATCTAGGTGGCTAGCTACAGTCCATCTAGGTGGCTAGCTACAGTCCATCTAGGTGACTAGCTACAGTCCATCTAGGTTTCCATTCAGAATTCAGATCAATCCATGACTTTACACCTTCAAGCTCAAATGACCATCAGATCACCCAAACCTTCCTCTGTCTGTCGCCAGGTTTCTCAAATCTTAAGCTGGACATGTTTAATGATAAGGTTTCAGAATAAATGACAATAAAAATGCTGACCAGGTGATAATATTTCCCATCAGTTTCATTATTTCCATGCTGTGGACTCATGCTTCTGTTTAACGATGGACTTTGGCTGTAAAAGGAGTTTTCTGTAAGGGGAGACAAAAACAAAGATTATTAAAAAGATCATTTTATGACCTACATTAGTTAATGTGCTGAGCACATAATTTATTTTTGGGAACACAACCATTAATCTTGTTATTTGATTACATTACCGTATATACTCATTCTATAGCCCGTTCATTCATAAGCCGACCCCACTTCTGGAAGAGAAAATTATTAAAAGTGTATAACCCGCTCGCAAGCCGAACAAAAAAAATAGGACAGCTTAAACAAAATGGTACACTTTTTTTTTAAACTACAAGATAAATCGGTCATTGTGATTGTTTACTTTGTACTGTCTATCTTTGTCTTTGTGCTCTTTGTTAGGCAAGAGTTACCGGTATTAAAAAAAAATCTTTGGTAAACAGTGACGAAAGCGCGTACATTAAAATTCGTTGTTGAAAACAAAAAGTGTAAAACAATTTATTAAAACGTTCGCAAAAACAAATAAAATGAATAAATAGGGTAAGTACATATTTTTAATAATATATTATAGCTTTTGGTAGAGCAGTCGAATCTTGTAGAATGTAGAAAAGGACATTGATAATCTACAATAACAACACTGATATTCAATATCCATGCAGAAATCACCTATGACCCGCTCATAAGCCGACCCCCACAGTTTTCCCCCTAGATTTTGTCCAAAAAAGGTCGGTTTGCGAACGAGTATATACGGTAAATTACTTCTTTACCCTTTAGATAATAAATATTTGTTGATGGAATAGGGAAATATTGAAAACAATCAGCATTAATTAAAGAAACAAATATTCATCACAGACCACATCTAAACAAGTTGACTTACCACTACCAAACTTGGATGATTTCTCAGGTATAAAACTCATATTATACATGGACATTTGTTTGGGATGTAAGGCAACATATGCACCATCAGGGACCTGGGGGAAATTTCTCATGAAATTATTATATTTTATAATTTATAACTAATTGACATATACAATATGAGATTGAACACCAAATTTAAAAAAAAATATGTTCTATATTAAAACTGACTTTTCCTTACAAGATACAATATCTAGCAAATGTTTCTCCTCTTTTCACTCCTAATATTTGTAATGTCTTTGTTTTTGAAATCACATGACCTCTGACCTTATGAGAACTAAATGATATATGTCATGTTGCAATGATTAAATGTGAATGACTAAGTCCTTAATCATCCCATTTTATGTGAAAAATATATGAAAACTTGATGATGTAACAACGTACTCCTGTCATGATCCTTAACCTCTTACAACTGAAGCTTGATGACATAATATTTCCCCTTATATTGAGATCACATGATCATTTGTGTCTCTGTGAATGACAACCCGCCAGGCGTCACCGCCCCCCACCCACCTTATAATGAGTCAGTGTGTTAAGGCGTCGACAGTCTCCCTCTGTCTTTGTCGTGTGGTCATCATCGCTCAGCACCAGCCTCTTGGTGTCCTTGTTGGGGAACATCTTGAGTGGTATCTGCGTGCGGTCTCCCAGCCACTCTGGCAGATGATCAAATAAAACTGTTCCGATGTGGTGTGGGGGGCGGGGGCGGAGGTGAGGAGGAAAAACAAGAAAAAAACAAAAAAACCAAAGGTTATGACCAAACAACCCCAGCAGTGGCAGCAGTGTTAATGTGACATCCAGTACCAGTGTGACTCAAGCAATGCAGCTAGCCGCCACCGTAACCACACCACCCAAACAGAGACCCACTTCATCCTACTCACAAATGATTGCCATAAACCAAAGCAACAGTGCAACTATAACCTAAGACCAATATTATTTTATTAAAATCCGGCTTGTAGCTATTATGTTAAAATACAAAATACACAAAGGAATAGAAAGATCAAAACAAATCAAAGCTTGATTAATTGGCTAATACAAAAGTAGACATTTGGCTTATGCCTTCATCAATAAAATTGACTAACACAAGTGTGAAAATTTAATTCACATTATTTAAAGATTAATGTTCCATGATACAGAATGTCTTATATTATATAAATTTAATTTTAATACTGGTGTAAGTTATATGGACTGATGCAGGCATTACCCCCAAAACGTCTACTTTTTTTATTAGTCAATAAATAAAGCTTTAATTTATTGTTTTGATCACACAATTCGCTTGTGTATCTTTTATTTTATTTAAAAACTTTACTGCGGTCCTATTCTATATGATTATAGTTTTTATATATGTTGATGAACTATAAAAACACTTTAGCAAAATTTTCCCCTGGAAGCCTTAAGATATTATTCTTCGATAATCGTTTATTTTATGGACAACAGGGTTAAAATAATTCAAAATTTTTTTTCAGTTGCTTTAATTTTTCCATGATTTGCGAAAGATTAAATGAACTTATCATTAATTTTCATACTGAAAGTAAAGATTTTATCATTTGATTTATTTATATCAAGCATTAATAACATTACAACGCGTTATGACACCCTTTAACTTAAACAGATTTTCTGTTTGGTTCAAAAGCTCAGTCACACAAATACCTTGTCATAGTAATAAAATGTGCATGCAACAAACAAAAATTATTCTTGGAATACTGTGATAAGATGAAAAGTTCAACATAAAATATTATTAAAGGATTAACTAAAAATGATAGAAATGGTCACATGCAAAATTAAATTGACTAGATAATCATGTGTAAATATTATGTAAGATAATCTTGTCACATATAACATTGTATTCAGTAAATAGGTGCACTATATTGATATAGGTTTGTAATATTGAAAGAAAAAAAAATTTAAGAAAAATTTAAAGAAATGTAATTGAAAGGTACTAGATACAAAGGTAGTGTCAGTGAGGCATGAACTTCCTATCTTTAAAGAATTGTAATTGAAAGGTACTAGATATAAGTTAGTGTCAGTGAGGCATGAACTTCCTATCTTTAAAGAAATGTAATTGAAAGGTACTAGATATAAGCTAGTGTCAGTGAGGCATGAAGTCCCTATCCGGTACTAGATATAAGCTAGTGTCAGTGAGGCATGAAGTCCCTATCCGGTACTAGATATAAGCTAGTGTCAGTGAGGCATGAACTCCCTATCCGGTACTAGATATAAGCTAGTGTCAGTGAGGCATGAACTCCCTATCCGGTACTAGATATAAGCTAGTGTCAGTGAGGCATGAACTTCCTATCCAATTAAATTAAAATACATTTGGGAAATGTAAGAATTGCAAATAATTCTAACTTGCAGAAAATCTGTTTTGCGCTCATTGCACACAGTGTTACCACCATGTAAACATTATATCTAGAGTCTAGAGAATTACTATTGAAGTCATCATCCTCATTCAGTATGAATTGTGCTTTGCTGTTGATATAATCACCTTCAAACTTCATGTGGTTTTCAACTTTTAAAATTTTGCCTTTTACTTTCCTAAAATAATAATTTTTTCTTCCATCAATATTCTGAAACAATAACAATTAGTAGTCCCCCCTGTAGAAAATCTTTTTTTCCCTTACTCAGCATGGTTCATACAAACAACTTTGAGTTTAGGGATGAGGAAAGGTTTCCTTAAGAAAAAAAAGGAAAGAATTTAATTTAGATGCCCGAAGTGAACTCTTTATATTAAATGTCCCCTGTTCTAACTTTATATTAAATGTCCCCTGTTCTAACTTTATATTAAATGTCCCCTGTTCTAACTTTATATTAAATGTCCCCTGTTCTAACTTTATATTAAATGTCCCCTGTTCTAACTTTATATTAAATGTCCCCTGTTCTAACTTTATATTAAATGTCCCCTGTTCTAACTTTATATTAAATGTCCCCTGTTCTAACTTTATATTAAATGTCCCCTGTTCTAACTTAATATTAAATGTCCCCTGTTCTAACTTTTCATGTCCTGTACCTGCAGGGATAAAAATGCCCACGTGTTGTGCTCTGTCAGGGATTTAGTATCTGATATTTTAAATCTGTGTGTATTTGTGTAAACAATAATAGAGGCAATAAATACAGACAAGCTGTACATTGGTCATAAGACTGACATGCTACAAACCAAGTTAGGAAATGTATACTAAGTAAAATAGCTTGCAATGAGGATGAGCCAAGAGCAAATGGAGTAAATCACCAAAAGAAAATAAAAACAACTGAATAGTTGTGAGAGATTTATTTAGTCTCCAAAACAATATGTGACCTCCATGATAACAAAATGAGATCTCCATGATAACAAAATGAGACCTCCATGATAACAAAATGAGACCTCCATGATCAAATGAGTCAAGACATGCCTTGAAATTTGAGTTTTATCATATGGACCAGAGATGTGAGAAAACCAAACAGATGTTTGAAATAAAGAAATTACAAAAGAAATAAATAAAACTAAACAGATGATGTTTTAAATAAAGAAATTACAACAGAAATAAATAAAATAGAATAGTATTGAATAACATCAACAGGCAATGGTAAACATATTCAATAAAAATCAAACTAGGACAAGCATGGACGGATGAACAGACCAATGCCAACAAAGCCACTGCTGCCCTCTGCAGGCAAATCTTTCACCAGCAAATGGATGGATAGTCATATAGTGGCGCCCCCCAGTGGCCAGTTTTGCAAATAAAAACAATATAAAGTTGAGCTGTTAAAATGTCACATAGATCAATGATGTACGAGAGGAATTTCAACTGAGCTGAGTTTTATTTGTTTACCATGAGATTTGGAAGACAGAAAATGAGACGTAAAAGTTTAATGAAGATTCAAAATAAAAACAACAAAAAGATTATAGATCATTTTGTTAATTTATAAACATAAACTATATTCAAGTGCAAAATATTTGTAGTAAAATAATAAGTATAGATCTCCATCTAATAATAAGTATAGATCTCCATCTAGTGCTTAGTTTCCACCTGTCATTCCTCTGAATATCATCATCAAGTTGGTGGTTCAGATAATAACCATTTTAAAAAAGTTTTAACATCATAAAGAATTTAAGTAGTGCCCACCAAAGGTGTGCCCACGAGTAAACGAGGAATAAAAAGTTCAATTATAATTACTTTAAAACAGATTGAGAATAATGAACTGAATCATACAGGTAAGCATGGCAAAACTTGATCTATTCAGTGACCGGAAGTTACCAAAAAATGATGTTGTTATAAATAAGTTAAATTTTAATTGTACTAATGTGTTGAATATTTGATGAAACTTCACAGAAATGATGACAGAATTAAACCTATGGGAAAGAATATTTTTTAACAAAGACAGGAAACTCATAGAGAGATACAGAGAAGAAACCAAGAGATATCAAACTACTGTGGTATATGAGATACAGAGAAGAAACCAAGAGATAGCAAACTACTGTGGTATATGAGATACAGAGAAGAAACCAAGAGATATCAAACTACTGTGGTATATGCAGTCAGACATGATCCCTGAACTTATTAAGGCAGCAACTATCTCAGCAAGTTAGTTAGAAGACAGCAGCTATTTTTGTTTAAACTGCCCCTCAACAGATGGTGTGGCTTTAGGTATTGTGTGAGTGATTCATTCAATTTACCTAAGTCAAGTCCCTCTTTGGGAGGCTGACTGCTATATGTATTTACCTAAGTCAAGCTCCTCCTTGGGAGGCCGACTGCTGTATGGAGCAGACTTGTAAATGGAGTCCAGGATTTTTTCCTTTACTTGAGAGATTGTGTCACAGTCCAGCACCTTGACCGGATGTGCTGGCTGGGAGCACCTGTCTACATCCACATCCATAACATGAAGCACCTGGATAGGGAAATGTAAGACAGTTAAGTGCATGACTATGTAGTGCAGTTAAGTAGTACATATTAACGTTTAAAGCCCCATAAGGTTTTCGATAAACTTCTGCCTCAGTCCCGTAAGGATTTCGCGATCAACTGGTTATGTAATAAAAATTCATGAAAATATATATACTTATATTATTATTACTGACTTCATCTTTTAGGATAAGAATGTTTATTTTACATATCCAAAAGACCGTCTTGAGTTCAATACTATTTTAACCTGTAGTTAACCCCTTTACCGTTCATCCCGAGTTAACTCAGACTGCTAAATTGGTCCCACAAACGGTGACCCCGAGTTAACTTGTCTAAATAAATAAAAGACTACCGTAGCGCGGTGGCCTCGAGTAAACTCGTCCAAACTGAATAACATCTTTAACTACATCTAGGCATTATGTAACTGCAATCTCTTGGCAATATTGATGGGCAGGGGGCGCAGTATACCAAGAGGGCTGAAAGAACCCCAGAAACCCAAAACCAAACTTTTTTGTTTATATTTTTTCCATTTTCTGATTCATTGCAAATATGGTACACCGTACATTTATTTGTTGTGATGTACTTCATCAATGTTTGTGTATTTTGTTTTATCTACAATCAAATAACATACGATAAGACATTTTCTTTTCCTAATTTGTTTGGCAAAAGTTACCAATCATGAATATTTAGCTATCAATGTATAAGTTATCTTATTCCATAGAAGTTGGTACACTATCATTTTGTCATTTTACTATTTATTTAGCAATGGCGATATCCAGATGATTTAGAACTTGAAAATACTCAAGAAATAGATGAAGAACTTTAAATTAAAAAAAACAAAACTTTTTAAATTAATTTTTAAAAAAATAATTAAAGTGACAGAAATGGGTTGCACTTCCAAAAAATAAAAGAACGGTAAAGGGGTTAATGAACTATTATTTTTACAAAAAAGTATAGCAAAATCACATCTTCAAAAAAAACAAAACATTAAAAACTGCCACAAAACTTTGCGAACTGAGCGAAAACACTTTCGAAGGCAACCGCTGCCATTTCCGGAAGTCGACTAAAGCTTCTCTCACTAAATGAAGAGTTGCTACTTTCTATGATTTCATTACTAAAGAGAGAACTATAAAGGCACACTTTGGGAATAGAGACAAGCCGCGCATTACCGCGTTTTGTCAAATTAAACGTTAATGAAGAAATTTCTTGCTCTACTATATATAACAAGTATGAATTATTTTTTCCCTTTCTTGATAAAAATGTCATTGGTCAACTAAGAAAAGAAATAAAATCAAAACATGAATGACTCAATTATAGAATTTGAATGCAATTTTTTTTATACATGATTATGCATTATATTGAAATTGGCTTTAGAAACTGAAAAGTAAAACACTTGTTAGCTTAATGCCATCTGTACTAGAATTGATATATTTTTAAAAATAAATCTACATGTTCAGTATTCAACTCACCATAGGTTTATAATTAACATGTTGTCTAATGAGTTTGTCCTCACTCAGTGAATATCTGGCCTCACTGGTGATGGCATCCACGGGGCCCTTAGAGACCTGCTGTTTGATGGCCCCATACAGCATAAACAAAGGCTCGCCAGCACTCTCCTGTCATGAGATGAAACTGAACAGTGGGGCAACACAGGAGGCCAAGCTAACAGTAACTTAATCACAAGAAACCCATCCAGATCTTTACAAATCAGAATATAAAATAGATAACCCCAAAAGGACACATTTTTCTCATCTTTTAAAGGCAAATTCAATTTTATAATTTTCATAAATAAGTAAAGAATTAATTTCAAATAATTGATTAAATTTTATTTTAATATCTCTATAAAGCTATAAAGCATGTTTTTTAAAAAGCATTCTGAAAGTAAATATGATATTTCTTTTTAAAGCCTAGTTTACCTTCAGGAATTTATACAACAGGAATGTATACCAATTAGTTAACATCTTCTCAGCTACAGACTCATTCCTGCCAAGATGAAGTTTAATTTCATGAGTTTTGTCAAAAGTTTCACAGCATTTTCATCAAAGAAACAACAAAAAAAAATCAATAAAAATAAAAGCAAGCAGCTGTTTACATCTCACAGAGTTCACCCAAGAAAGATTTTAAAATTGATTTTCTAATCTATAAATGTTGTCTGCATGTTTCTTATATAAAGCTACAACTATTTTCTTACCTCCTTAATAACAATTTGGGATGCACTTTAGGATTCTCCACTGTTTTCTCAATGAGTTCTGCTAGAAGAGTCTTTAAAATCCTGTTGTTAAATAAAGTTAATTATATCATGTTAGTGATCTGCTCCATGTCAGTATATTGATATTTTATGTTCATAATGAATTTCTCAATCTTCATGGAACTATTCTTTTTGTTTATCCACACATTATTCTCTTTATGTAAAACTTTTTTTAACAAGTCTCTAGCGATGTCTACATTTATGATCGCTAAGTCATTTTGAAAGAATGTTAAAAAGTAGGTCAGCAAAGACAGAATATAAACAGGAACTTTCTCTTTCGATGACTAAACATTGTGGATATTTTCTCTAATGATGGTGGCTAAACATTGCACATTTTCTCTTGAAACTAACATTGGCTGGTGATTTAACTTTTAACATTAAGTTTAATAATAACATTCAACGTACTCTGTGGCGTACTCCATCTGCGTCTGCAAGCTGACAGATATCAGGGAGGCCACGTTGACCCTGTCTTTCATTGTGAAGTCAGGGTTGCCCTCCAGCGTGCGCACAAAAATAAGCAAAAATGTTTTGTTCCTGATCAGGTTAAAGAAGAGCTTGAGACCTCGTTCAGTGTCTTCTCTGTTACGATAGTCCAGCTGTGAGACAAAACAAAGATATTTAGATATATATATATTCCCTGTTACGATAGTCCAGATGTGGGACTAAACAAAGAGTTTTACTTATATATTTAAGATAGATGGATTTATCTATTTTTTATGTATTGAGATATTTATTGTTGTTAGGAAACTTTTAAAAACCCTGCAGGCACCAACAATTTAGTTAAACCATATAAGCCATTCAGATATTTATTAATTCAAATATATCTATAGAATGACAATGTTAAACCAACAATTTAGTTAAACCATATAAGCCATTCAGATATTTATTAATTCAAATATATCTATAGAATGACAATGTTAAAAACGGCAATAAGAAACTTTAGGTTATGGCTGTTTGGCTGTATGGTTGTTTGGGTATATGGCTGTTTGGCTCTTAAGTCATCCACACCTTCAAACTCATCAGTTAATAATTTCTTGTTTTGTCTTTGTCTACCCAAACTCAAGGAAATCTTAGGAAACAATTTTAAACATCTCAGTCTTGTTTCACAGCTTGTCTACTGGTCAGGGCTTGTCTACTGGTCAGCTGGTCAAGGCTTGTCTACTGGTCAGGGCTTGTCTACTGGTCAGCTGGTCAGGGCTTGTCTACTGGTCAGGGCTTATCTATTGGTCAGCTGGTCAGGGCTTGTCTACTGGTCAGGGCTTGTCAGCTGGTCAGGGCTTGTCAGCTGGTCAGGGCTTGTCTACTGGTCAGGGCTTGTCTACTGGTCAGCTGGTCAGGGCTTGTCTACTGGTCAGGGCTTGTCTATTGGTCAGCGCTTGTCTACTGGTCAGCTGGTCAGGGCTTGTCTACTGGTCAGGGCTTGTCTACTGGTCAGCTGGTCACGGCTTGTCTACTGGTCAGGGCTTGTCTACTGGTCAGCTGGTCAGGGCTTGTCTACTGGTCAGGGCTTGTCTACTGGTCAGCTGGTCAGGGCTTGTCTACTGGTCAGCTGGTCAGGGCTTGTCTACTGGTCAGGGCTTGTCTACTGGTCAGGGCTTGAACGCACTCTCACATTATTCTCTTTCTTAAGATTTTACAATAGATTATTGCTGTTTGTAATTCTACCCACATATTAGAATTCTTTAAGAGTCTACAAGTTGTCCATTGTAACTGACTTCGACAATTGAATTCCTGAATAACGGAATATCATATTCCGTCAACTTATCTAAGTTTCTTCTTGTTGGTCTAACCCAGTGTTTCTCAAATACTGGGGCGAGGCTCCGTAAAGGGGGGCATGACAGAAAATAATTGAGAAGCGCTGGTCTAACCAAATGTTCTGTACATACAGCTTCTCTACTTGTTGGTCTACAACTCTTGTTCAAACTTCACCTCTAGCTCCCTGATTACAGGATGGTCATTGCACTCTGGGGGGAACAACACCCGCATGCAGTAGGTGCGGTAATCCCAGAATGGAATGGAACTTCCCCCAGACAGGTCACTGGTCAGCTCTGTCATGTCGGTCTGAAGTTCTGTGAAAGCTGAAAACAAAATATAAATATGTATAAGTGTTAAAAAACATATAAATACACATAACAAACAAAAAATCTGGACAGTAAATTTTGTTTAACTGTTCTTATTGTAGGAACATCTATAAGAGGCAATTGCATATCAGTTGTATAAGTACACATAGTCTCAAATTGTATAAATAGCCAGTAAGAGGATTCAGTGCAAGGGGAACCTTTGATTATGTTTATATAGAACTAAGAATTACTGGGGAAGGTTTGATTATATAGAACACTTATATAGAACTTTAAACATCACTCAATGTGGTAAAATGATTTTGTTTTGAAGCGTAAAAAAAAGAGCTCTAACCTTCTTTACACTCATTGGCTACTCGAGATTCTAACTGGTCCATCTCTTTCCTCATCTTCTTCATCATGTCATCGTTACGACGGAACTTGAGCA
Organism: Ampullaceana balthica; assembly: GCA_944989445.1. NCBI lineage: Eukaryota > Metazoa > Mollusca > Gastropoda > Lymnaeidae > Ampullaceana > Ampullaceana balthica. The sequence continues at coordinate 617,530 of CALYLW010000082.1, forward strand.
AGCAGTAGACGCACAGGCCCAGGCAGACCAGCAGTGAGACAGCCAACACCACACCGATGGCTATGATGGCTTCCTTTGTCAGACCTTCCTGTTTCTCGTAACGCAATACACCAAGGTCAAAGGTCAAGTTCTGTCCTATATGAACCTGGGAAGAAATGTACAAGAGATTTTAAGTAAACTGATTGGTTGATAATTCTATTTTCATAAAATCATTAAGAATCAAATGATTACATTAAACACTGGACAATGAAATGAGAGGTCAAGTAAACCATGGCAAGCTCCCAGATTTTGTTGTTATTTTTAAAAATTTCTTTTGACTTCTTAAGTAATTTGATGATAGCCATGTTTAGGTTGATTGTCGAGCCCAAGTTGAGCTCGAAAAACATTTCATGTTTTCGTGAGACTATCAGAAGTCTTTCAAAGTCTGAATAAAAGTATTTAAGTATGACATGGTGAATAAATGTTTTAAACCAGTTAATGGCTCTAAAATATCACTTAAGGGGCCATCCATATATTACGTACGCACAAAATTCGTATTTTTGTACCCCCCCTCCCCCCGTTGCATCCCGTACATTTTCGGGGACCCCCCCAATGCGTACGTACAAATTCGCTCAAACCCCCTCCGCCCCTAATTTGAAAAAAATTAATAAATTGTAAGCCGGAGTCAGAAGATATTAGTTTTACTATTTGAAGTCGTCATTTAGTCCATAAATGACGTCACACGCCTAAAAAGGGGGCGGGGGAGGGGGTCATGCATTTGTGACAAGGGAGTGAGGTGTTTAAGAAATGTGACGTCACATCAAAATGCGCACTAAAATGTGAAAATGCAGCTTTTTTGTGTGTGTGGGGGGGGGGATTTCAAAGCTTTGGGGCCGTCCATTAATGACGTCCCGCGATTATGGCTGATTTTCATCCCACATCATGCGTGGTCACTAAAAGTTAGACTACCCACTCTTTTCCAATATTACGTCACAAAAATGCCCCTTCCCCCCCAATTTTTTTTTAATTTGAAAATTAGCATGTTTCAAATCACTTTTTGCCATTTAAGTTTAAGTATGTATTTAGTGTAAGGCTGCAATTTAATATCGTAACACGCGCGATGCCCATGTAAAACGTCCATAAATAAATTGTAAACAAAAAAATATTTAAGTACAACTTTTATTTTAAGTTATACGTTTTGATGTGACGCGACATTTCTTAAACTATCCCTCCCCTTCGTCACAAATGGTCGACCCCCTCCCCCCTCTAGGAGCGTAACGTCATTTTGGCAGATTTTTCACTTCCCCTCCCCCCTCGTCACAAAAACTTAGACCACCCCCTCCAATATCACGTCACAAAGCTTTGCACCCCCCATAAAAGCTGTATTTTCTATTGGAAAAAGAGCACATTTAAAATCACTTTTTTGTTATTTTAATATTTATTTAGTGTAGGCCTGCATCCTAATATCGTAACACGTGTGAAGTCATGTAAAACACCACCTAACAAATCAATTATTTAAGTGGAACTTTAATTTAAAGTTGCGAGTTTTGATGTGACGTCACATTTCTCTAACAACCCCCCCTCCCCACGTCACACATCATCACAAATTTGTAGACACACACACCGAAATTGCAGACTCGTAGTGTGTTTATAACGGCTAAGGCACCGGTGGGCGAAAGAGAAACTTCATCTAATTTCAAGAAAAGGAAATATAATTCCGATGGATATATTTTAATAATGTGTAAACGTTTGGTCTGAATCAAATGTTAATTACTTCCAAGTAATTAAAAGTTCAAAATTTCGCTTGAAATAAATTATAAAACATTATTGCATATCAGTCTTGACTCAGTCGGTCTCAAATGCCGCTTGCAGCCAAAACGGTTTACGTTACTATGCTTAGTATTATGCAAATTAAATTTGTTGTGCGTACGTACACATTCAGTCAGGACCCCCCCCTCCCCCCGTACGCATGCATACGCAAAATGCCGAAAATTTAAGACCCCCCCCCCTCCCCCTCCTTGCGTACGTAATATTTGGATGGCCCCTAATTATTGTGGTCCCCAAGTGGTGTAGTGAATGTGATACTAATTATCTAAACTACTAAAATCCTAGTACATCCCGACTAACATGCTCAACTTACAATGACTTCAGGGGAGCCACTACCATCCTTGGCTGGGGGCTGCGATGGGGGCAAGGCACAAGTAATGATGGCATCGGTGACACTGTTGCTGACCGAGATGACATTGCATACTTCTTGACCGATGGTCACTTTGATGTCGTACTGTTTCAGTGGTATAAAGTTGTCACACTGAAATTATTCAACACATCAAGCCTCAGGCCCAGAAACTAGCAGACTGCATTAAACATTACATTATACATTACATTTCATTATAAAGAATATGAATCTTTTAATTTCTTTCAACATCAGCTTTTTAACTAAAGAAAACTACAAACTTTAAACAAAATATTTTATAAACATTCAAATCAGACTGTTATTTAGATGAACTCTTACAATAATCACAATGTAAGAAATATTGAGACAAGTGCACAGCTTGCTGCAGTCAAGTCCTACAAAACATGGGACAAGTGCACAGCTTGCTGCAGTCAAGTCCTACAAAACATGGGACAAGTGCACAGCTTGCTGCAGTCAAGTCCTACAAAACATGGGACAAGTGCACAGTTTGCTGCAGTCAAGTCCTACAAAACATGGGACAAGTGCACAGCTTGCTGCAGTCAAGTCCTACAAAACATGGGACAAGTGTACAGCTTGCTGCAGTCAAGTCCTACAAAACATGGGACAAGTGCACAGCTTGCTGCAGTCAAGTCCTACAAAACATGAGACAAGTGCACAGCTTGCTGCAGTCAAGTCCTACAAAACATGGGACAAGCTTACATTGAACAAGAGAAAGTCCTGGCTACAAAACATGGGACAAGCTTACATTGATTAAGAGAAAGTCCTGGCTACAAAACATGGGACAAGCTTACATTGATCAAGAGAAAGTCCTGGCTACAAAACATGGGACAAGCTTACATTGATTAGGAGAAAGTCCTGGCTACAAAACAAGGGACAAACTTATATTGATTAAGAGAAAGTCCTGGCTACAAAACAAGGGACAAACTTACAATGATTAAGAGAAAGTCCTGGCTACAAAACAAGGGACAATCTTACATTGATTAAGAGAAAGTCCTGGCTACAAAACAAGGGACAAGCTTACATTGATCAAGAGAAAGTCCTGGCTACAAAACAAGGGACAAACTTACATTGATTAAGAGAAAGTCCTGGCTACAAAACAAGGGACAATCTTACATTGATTAAGAGAAAGTCCTGGCTACAAAACAAGGGACAATCTTACATTGATCAAGAGAAAGTCCTGGCTTTGTTTGTGCACTCTTTCCTTGTTGGTGTACGGTTCAATCTTGGGGTCAGGGTATATCTTCATCTTGCCCAGGTGGGACAGCTTCTCAAGACTTGCCACATTGTCCATCTTGAAGCCAAACTCCAGTTCTTGAAAACTCTCAAAGGAGGGGTTGAGTCCACTGATGAGGGGGGTGATGCAGGTGATGTTGGTGCTGGGGGTGGCTGTGAAGTTACAAGGCTGTCGGAGAGAAGGAAAGGTTTGACTATATAATAGAGAGAAGGAAAGGTTTGACTATATAATAGAGAGAAGGAAAGGTTTAACTATATAATAGAGAGAAGGAAAGGTTTGACTATATAATAGAGAGAAGGAAAGGTTTGACTATATAATAGAGAGAAGGAAAGGTTTGAATATATAATAGAGAGAAGGAAAGGTTTGAATATATAATAGAGAGAAGGAAAGGTTTGACTATATAATAGGCAGAAGGAAAGGTTTGAATATATAATAGAGGTGAAGGAAAGATTTGAGTATATAATAAAGAGGAGGAAAGGTTTGACTATATAATAAAGAGAAGCAAAGGTTTGACTATATAATAGAGAGAAGGAAAGGTTTGACTATATAATAGAGAGAAGCAAAGGTTTGAATATATAATAGAGAGAAGAAAAGGTTGAACTATGCAATGAAGAAAAGCTATTATTATTTTGCTTTACATTTTATGGAATGACGTTTATATAAAATTTAGGGCTGCGGAAATTATCGATTAATCTCTTGATTAATCGTTAAAAATTTTATCGATTAAATATCGTTTAAAATAATTTTAATCGATAAAAATTCGATTAAAATTTAAGAAAATATTTATAATATTTAAAAAATTTTTTTAGAAATAAATAATAAATTATTAATAATTAATAATAATTTATATATATTTTTTTACGTACAAACATCTCCCGCGTAATATTAAAATTTATTTTATTAATGTATGTTGACCGGCAGACGTCAATTATAAAATGTCTGACAGCCAGAGCCGTCTTTACACCATTTTGGGCCCCCGGGCAAAAGAATAGTGTTGGGCCCTTCCCCCGCAGGAATAAAAAATGAATATACATAATATATATAAATAAACATATTCCCATGGGCCCCCGGGCAAATGCCCAACGGGCCTATGCGTTAAGACGGCCCTGATGACATCATCATCGCAGTTAAATTTAAACATATAACTAGAAAGTTGAGCAAATATGTTGTTTTTAAGCTAACTGCAGATGGCAAAGTCGAAGATGGTGAAAACTTTGTATGTGTCCACTGCCATAAACAATTCTCTTTTAAAGGATCAAATTAAAAATAAATTAACATTGTAATTAGTTTTCAAAGATACATTTTTTTTACAAGAACGCGTCTCATCATTGGACCTTTATGTAACACTTGAGAAATGAGACTTAGCAATATTTTCCATAGTTAATATTGAGTTAGACATTGTTTCCATTGTATGCATAACTTTGATTTCAATTTTTTGTGTGGATTTAAAATTTAAAGACATAACATTTAGTTAAAAATATTCTTATTTTTCAATGTCATTGAGACAGGGGAAATAACTCAATAAAATAAAAAAGTCAATTACCTGTTTTTGTTACTTCCCTTGAAATTTTCATTTTAATGATGTCATAAATGTTTATTTTTGGATTTAATCGAAATTATCAATTAATTATCGATTAATTTCTCAAAAGTTAACGATTAGAATAAAATTAATCGATAACAGCCCTAATAAAATTATAGAAATAAAAACAAAATGATTCCCTCTGAAATCATTTTTTAAATATTTATTTGGCATCGCTTCTAATTTATTTATTTTAGAATCTATATATACCTTTTTCTTTCCTCTAATATATGTTCAGGCTAAAAGGCCACAATAGCAAAAAATTTCCCCATTATAAGGATAGGTTAAAGAAAGTCAAATTTTGGCTCAGAGATCTCATAATGAGAGGTAGCAAGGTCCTTGTGGAAAAATAACACAGCTCTCACGTTTGTTGGTAGTTGATAACATATACATATAATGGTGTGTAGCTAAAGTAACGTCTGCTACTTACCCCACTGTAGGCCACTCCGTCATACCAGATGAGCATTCTGGGAGATTGTACGCTGTTGAGATGATGGCCGGAAACGTTTACCAGCAAACCTCCGCTGTAAGAACAACAACCAGAATATGAGAAGGATTGCTAATGAAAGCAATTATCAAATACAACCATACAGCATATAAAGCATGATTAGTTCAATTTCCTCATATATTATCAATGGGTAACTTTGAAAAGTATGCTGTTGCGCCCCCCTCCCTCCTCCTCCCTCTCCCGCTGATTGCCATCACTAGATTAGCTTTGAGTTCATATCTGGTAATTCTATAACTATCAGATTGCATTAAGGATTCTTTGCCCCTTACACTAACTGAATGTATAGGATGAAAGTTGCTATCATTAGGTTGTCTTCCATATACTGAAGACAAAGTCTTAAATTTTTTGGAGATTTTTAAAAGGTTTTTTAGTTTTTGTCCATTAGTTTTACAATGATGAATGGGCATTTTCATAATTGAGTAACTTAAAGAAATCTCTAAACAGATTTTTATTTTTTAAAATTAGAATTAGACAAATTGATATCAGAATTAGAAGCCTATAAAAAAGATTCATGCCAAGAGGACTAGAGGAATTATTTTATCAAGAAATCAAGAGGTTTTTTTTAAAAAAAATTTTTATATTTATTTGAAGAAAAATAAAGTTCTTTTATGCCATTCCGCAACATTTTACAAAATTATTAAGTTTGATAAAAACCTTCGTATAGACATCATTCTGGAAATCCCGGTAATATTAGGATTTTGTACGTAATGGTACACATCATTCAGAGTCATGATGGCATCGTCTATTTTGAGCGAAACACTGACGGGTGCAGTTTTTGTGTCATCCACCTTGGACGTTTTACAAGAGATGGCAGTAGTGTTGAACCTGGAGAACAAAATTATTTCATTATTGACTTTATTTTCTCAGATAACTGTTTCTAATTAAAATGATCTATTTGTCAATAAACAAATAATAAATATTCAATTCATTATTCTTCTTTATCTATGTATTAATAACAAACAAAGAAATAAGATTACAGTTGTTTTTTTTAACAGCTTCAGTCAGCATACAGGGCAACATATTTCATCCTATAAACATTACATAAGAACATGGAGTTGTTTTTCTTTCACTTACTTCATAATGTCCACACATGGGATATCATCCAGATGCACAGAAAAAGTTGATCCAGCATCCAGGTTGACCCCACTGAGAATAAGTGTAGTTCCACCATCATAGGGACCGGTCTTTGGGCTAATGTAATATATTTCAGGTTGCTGGAAACAAATATAAGTACAGAATTTAGAATAGCCTTGTGGAAAATAATACTAACAAAATGCTGCCAAAAACATCAATACGGCCAAAAAAATATATTGAAATTTATTTCAATAAATATTTAAAGAGTTATAAATACATCCTTTTCACTTAGGCACACATTTTTTTTTAAATTGTGAACCTGTGACTTGCTACTCTACTGACCTGTGACTTGCTACTCTACTGACCTGTGACTTGCTACTCTACTGACCTGTGAATTGCTACTGCCTTTCTATTTGATAACTCGGCCTCAATTGAGAACATTTTTATTCTACAAAAATTCCCATGGTTAAATATTGTGAGGTCAAATAGCAGCACTTTCAGGAATACTTATATGATTGATGTATATCCTGTTTTAAATTTATACATTATTTTAAATCATTTCCATTTATGTTTTTCTTTATATATTCAATTGTTCAAAGCAATCTAAAAACCCAACATCAACACAGTATTTAATTACACAAACACTTAGCTACTATTTAAAATGAACATACCACAAAGGCAAAGATGTACAGTGAGTGTGCCACGGCCTGGGGACCTAAATTAACTGACAGATTGTGTTGGTAAGTTGTCTTCATCCCCTTGGTCTTGCATTCAATCCTACAGATAAAAAAAAATATGGGATGACATTTAGGATTATTGATTAAACTGAAGAACTTCACCTAGAGTTTCTTTTTTGCTGGTTAGCAGCTTTGGACATTTTACACCACACATTTATGGGACAATTTCTGTCTGCATGCATCAGTCAAGAGACAATTTTACAAGTTTAAGTAAAGCATTGCCTCTGCCTTTTACTTTCTTCAATAAAGACTGACTAAATATTATACTAAATACTAAAATATAGAATTATATAGAATTATATAGAATGACTGAGCCTGGTGTTTTTAAAAAGAAAAAAATTCCATTCATTTCTTAGAACTAATTTCAGATTGACCAGATATAATAGAATTACATTTTAACCTAGAAATTTGACAGTGATATCAAACGCATCTTGAAATATTTTTTTTCCAGACGTAGAGTAGGGTAAGAGCATTTTATTTTCAAACAATGAACACTGGGCATGTTTAAAATAAGAAGTATTTTTTTAAAGGAATAAAAATAATTTAACCTGTCAGGAGCTTTGAAATAGGTCACATGACACTCCCCATTTCCAATGGCAACCTTGACAGATTCATTTTTCTCTGCCACAAAGTTCTCTCCAATGATAGTCAGGGTTGTACCACCAGCCACTGGGCCAACCAGGGGATAAAACTGTCAAAGATAAGATGCAGAAACAAGGTTAACAGGTTGACCAAGGTGGAGGAAAATTGTGCATAGAATTATGTTGAGATAAAAACAAACCTTGAGCCTAAGACTAAAATATATCCGTGTACACGGCATCTAACTAAGACTGGTGTAGCAATAATTGGGACAACAAGAAACTTAATTTCTATTGGTCAGTTCAAAATGACCGTACTGATAATAAGTCCATCTCTAAAGAAAAAACTATAAAAAAAAACAAAACAAAAAAAACAGCTTGGTTTCATTACATTCATTAGATAATATTCTTATTGCATTTATCATTTTACTACAGCTGGGTACTTCCAAAAAACAAAAGGAAGAAAACATTTCAATTCTCATGTCATCATTGCCCTGTGGTTCTGTCTAAATAAGGCTTTCAGTTGACTTGATTCTAACTTCACCAATATGTTTATTTTATTAATACTAAAGCAAGGATAATATGCTAATTTTGTCTAATTACATATAAAATTATATCAAGTTCATCATTCTCCATGTTAATTACATGTAGTATTTTTTAAAAAACAATTAATTTCTTTTACTGTTCATTTTTTGTGTGTCACTTGTAGCATACTTTTATGGGACTTGAACGGTTGCCATTAATGTTCCCTCTAAGTTTCATAACTCTTGTGCAAAGTGCACAGCATCCATTTTTTGTGCAATAATTAACAAAATATGCTGCACTGTAATTCTAAAAGGAACATTTGTTGCCAAGTATGGTTTACATATAGACCATCACCTTGTTTTTTTTAATATACACATTTGAAAACAATAATTATAACACATATTTTTAAAACACATCTGTTAAGAGCACAATTTTTTAAAAAAATCTCTCAATATGTGGAATTATTAATATGGTGGGGGAAATCAAAGCATCTAATATGTGGTATTATTAATATGGTGGGGAAATCAAAGCAGTCAATAAATTCAAAAATTATAATTTATCTCCCTTTTCAATATCATCAAGGATACATTTTGATAACTTCTCACTGTTACATCATATCTCATGGTTAGATCACTCACTTCTTTTATCTTAGGATTTTTGCAGATCTTTTCTTGCAGGAAACTCGGTTTATTTTTACAGAAAAGTTCTGTGGTGCAGACGTTGTCTCCACACCAACCACATTTGTACTTGGGTTCAATCATCAAGCATGCACCACAAGTGGATGCCATGTTGCTACACTTGTAGACCGCAACTGTGGGGACAGAGCAAGAAATAAGACTAGACTTTTCATGGCAGTAGGGTTACAGTAGCAAGAAATAAGACTAGACTTTTCATGGCAGTAGGGTTACAGTAGCAAGAAATAAGACTAGACTTTTCATGGCAGTGGGGTTACAGTAGCAAGAAATAAGACTTTTCATGGCAGTGGGGTTACAGTATCAAGAAATAAGACTAGACTTTTCATGGCAGTAGGGTTACAGTAGCAAGAAATAAGACTAGACTTTTCATGGCAGTAGGGTTACAGTAGCAAGAAATAAGACTAGACTTTTCATGGCAGTAGGGTTACAGTAGCAAGAAATAAGACTAGAATTTTCATGGCAGTAGGGTTACAGTAGCAAGAAATAAGACAAACGCTTTTCATGGCAGTGGGGTTACAGTAGCAAGAAATTAGACAAACGCTTTTCATGGCAGTAGGGTTACAGTCGCAAGAAATTAGACAAACGCTTTTCATGGCAGTAGGGTTACAGTAGCAAGTAATAGGACAAGACTTTTCATTGCAGTAGGGTTACAGTAGCAAGAAATAAGACAAGACTTTTCATGGCAGTAGGAATACAGTAGCTAAAAATGTGACAAAACAAAAACAAGAAAAAGGTTATCCGTCTTTTACTTCAATAGGATAAATCCCATATTATTCTTGCTCTTTCTTTTAATCATTACAAACATTGGCTACTTTGAGCTTGGCTACTTTGAGCTTAGCTACTTTGAGCTTGGCTACTTTGAGCCTGGCTACTTTGAGCTTGGCTACTTTATTTTAGAGCTTTGTCAAATGAAAAAGATAAAAAGAATAAAAAAGAAATAAGAACAATCTATCCACATCAAAGATAAGTTTTAATAACTATGTGTGTGGATATGGGAGACCTTTGTTAAACTTCAACATGAAAATTTAATTCAAGATATTCTGTTCTTTGCATACATGCCTGTGAAAGTGCTAGCAACTAGTGCTAGTAATTCCATGATTGACTGTGAAAGTGCTAGCAACTAGTGCTAGTAATTCCATGATTGAGTGTGAAAGTGCTAGCAACTAGTGCTAGTAATTCCATGATTGGCTGTAACAATACTGACCTTGAACTCCTTTAGGGTTGTCAATCAGGTGTTTACCCTCTCCCCAATGTACTGCAAGCACAAAGTTCTGACGACCCAATTCTTTCAAGTAGTTGAACTGTGAATTGAAATAGGAAATGGCTGATGTCCATAAGTTGGAAGGGTATGATCAGATATTTGAATGGTTCCAACTGGTGACCAGATGTACTACAAAGTGTTGGGGTAGTAACACCCCGAATATGAAGGTAATAATTGGAGTTGATGTTGTGTTAAGAAGACAGAATGCTTGAGAGAGAAATAAGACAAATAAAATAGATTGATGGATCATTCTTTAAATACATTACTACTGAATGTAATCAATAAAATTATAGAAGTAAAGTTTAACATTATTTAACACTACATTTAAATATCAATTATAGATCAACCAAAGTTATCTGCCCTCATTTTAAAAAGATGAATAATTAGAAATTTAAATACGGCTTCCTTGATGGCCCCGCACCAACTTACTGGAAACTCATTGCAAGTAATGGTGAAGACCCTCCCCTGCTCCTTCTTGATGGTGGCCTGCACGGTGTGAACTTCATCGGCTCTAAACTCACACCACAAATTGTCTTGCTGGAAGTCAAAAAGAGACACGCCACGTACGACGATTGACCTCAAGGAACCAGCAGCAACCAGAATCTCCGTGCCAGACTCAATATTATCGATCTTGGGGCAAAACTCTGGGCCTGGCGTGTCACTTTTACCAGGTTTCTGAAATATAAATATTAAATAAGTCTTCCATGAAGCCTTTGAATAAAATACAAAATACACAAACAAATTGTTTAGTCAAACAATAAATGGAAGTTTTATTTTTGAACTAATACAAAAGTATATGTTTCGGCTAATGCCTTTGTCAGGACAGATAACTACCCTAAATACTTGTGCCCCATGTTAGATGATTTCCCTTTGTAATCACAAATCAATCTTCTCTGTAAATAAAACTCATGAACATCATTCTTCTAAATTAATTGAATGAGTTGAATAAGTGATCAAATCTCATTTAGTTTTTCACAACAAAGATCAAAGAAGGGGAAATAATATACAGTAAATAAGCAAAAATTTAATTATAATTATTCATTATTAATAATACCTAATTAATTTTTATAGATATTCATTTCTAATTTTTAATTTGTGTATGTATTTGCTATGTCACACAATGAGCATTTAAATTTGCCTAAGTATTCGTGAGAGACTGTACATTATTTACTCTCATTTAAGTAAGACATTTCCTGGGGAGCGCCTCAAATAAATGAAAATAGTTGAGAATTACAGAGTTTGTAAAAATTCTTTAAAAACACTGTATGTGTTGATTAGTGTGTTGTAGAATCATAAGATATGCACTGTGATATTTATAAATTTATGTATGTGTGTGAGTATATATTTGATACATAATTGTTTGGGTGTCTTATTTTTTTTTGGACTGAATGAATGTAACATTTTCACCACCTATTTGTTTGATCTATGAACACTGGCACCGCATGCCAACAATTTGTATGACCTATGAACACTGCCACCATATGCCAACAATTTGTATGACCTATGAACACTGCCACCCTATGCCAACAATTTGTATGACCTATGAACACTGGCACCCTATGCCAACAATTTGTATGACCTATGAACACTGCCACCCTATGCCAACAATTTGTATGACCTATGAACACTGACACCACATGCCAAGCACCAATCACCTTCTGTCCTGTGATGAGTGTGTCTCCCTGGCAGTGCAGCTCTGTGTTATCTGAGCACATATGTTTCCTGATGCACCAAGAACAAGGGAACTCACTCATGGTACAAGCTGTGCACCTGCAATGTCAATAATATAAAACTAAAAAAGCACTCAGGGGAAACAACTCACTCAAAATTTATCACTACATATATTTATTGCTGCATATAATTAGTGCTACATATGTTTATCGCTGCATATAATTAGTGCTACATATGTTTATCGCTGCATATAATTAGTGCTACATATGTTTATCGCTGCATATAATTAGTGCTACATATGTTTATTGCTACAACATTTACATCAAGATACTAAAAAAAAGTATTTTTAAAAATGGACATACTGATCCATGATGATGTCTTTAACTAACAGATAAAACTGATAACTTACGATGTGTGATTGGCACAATTAAAAAAGGTCACTTTTTCTTTGACCACCTCCATGTTGTTCATAAGCAACGACAAATTCATTGATACAGCATCTGCAATGTCAAACAGTTTTAAAAATTAACATGAAATCAAAAGATTACAAATTCTGTAAATGTAAAAGAATAAATCCTCTTCATAACAGTGTTTGCTGAGTAATTGGAATGTGTGTAAAGATACTTTTTAAAAAAAAACAGTAATAAAGTGATCTCCTTAATTTCATGAAGTCTATGATTCAACATTAAAAAATTAGTCTATTATAAATAAATATTTTTAACAACCTCTTTGCTAATTTCATGTAATCGATGATTCAACATTACAAATTAGTTTATAATAAATAAATATTTTTAACAACCTCTTTGCTAATTTCATAAAATCTTTAATTCAACTTACAAATTAGTTTATAATATATTAATATTTTTAACAACCTCTTCCTGGTTCAAAGGCCGGTAGCTGAGACTTGCTGGGAGTGTAACACTGGAAGTTGTTGGCCCGAGCGGGTGGCTGGCACAGTTATGAGTTGGGCCTGTCCAGTACTGACCCACTGGCTGAACTGGCAGTGGTACCCTATAGGTGAGGGATACTCTGGCAAATTCTGGATGTCCAGCGTGAGCTGAGTGATAAGAATAGAGCAATGGTTATCTATTTTTATTTTCTTAAATCCAACGATTTTTTACTCATGGATTACATTATGTCGGGCTGCAATCCTATCATTGACTACTACATTATTTCTATGAGATGATTACATTATGTCGGGCTATGCAATCCTATCATTGACTACTACATTATTTCTATGAGATGATTACATTATGTCGGGCTATGCAATCCTATCATTGACTACTACATTATTTCTATGAGATGATTACATTATGTCGGGCTATGCAATCCTATCATTGACTACTACATTATTTCTATGAGATGATTACATTATGTCGGGCTATGCAATCCTATCATTGACTACTACATTATTTCTATGAGATGATTACATTATGTCGGGCTGCAATCCTATCATTGACTACTACATTATTTCTATGAGATGATTACATTATGTCGGGCTATGCAATCCTATCATTGACTACTACATTATTTCTATGAGATGATTACATTATGTCGGGCTATGCAATCCTATCATTGACTACTACATTATTTCTATGAGATGATTACATTATGTCGGGCTATGCAATCCTATCATTGACTACTACATTATTTCTATGAGATGATTACATTATGTCGGGCTGCAATCCTATCATTGACTACTACATTATTTCTATGAGATGATTACATTATGTCGGGCTGCAATCCTATCATTGACTACTACATTATTTCTATGAGATGATTACATTATGTCGGGCTATGCAATCCTATCATTGACTACTACATTATTTCTATGAGATGATTACATTATGTCGGGCTATGCAATCCTATCATTGACTACTACATTATTTCTATGAGATGATTACATTATGTCGGGCTATGCAATCCTATCATTGACTACTACATTATTTCTATGAGATGATTACATTATGTCGGGCTGCAATCCTATCATTGACTACTACATTATTTCTATGAGATGATTACATTATGTCGGGCTGCAATCCTATCATTGACTACTACATTATTTCTATGAGATGATTACATTATGTCGGGCTATGCAATCCTATCATTGACTACTACATTATTTCTATGAGATGATTACATTATGTCGGGCTATGCAATCCTATCATTGACTACTACATTATTTCTATGAGATGATGGAAAAGAATAACATTTATAAAAGATTGGGAGCATGGTGTCTGTAAAGGATGAGATGTTATTTCACAGCTTTGTTTACGTATTTCTAAATACTTACAAACTATTTATTTTATTCAAAATTTTAAACGTCAAATTTGGATGATACAGTATTATAGATATGTATGTGTGGTGGCCTTGAAAACATGCTAAATAATTAATTACCCCAAGTATGTTCAGCCCTAATCAACTTATTTGGACTCTTAAAACGTTTTGATGTGTGTTAGATAATAACTTTTTGATGCTTGTTGCTAACGTGATGCTAGTTGCTAACGTGATGCTTGTTGCTAACGTGATGCTAGTTGCTAACGTGATGCTAGTTGCTAACGTGATGCTAGTTGCTAACGTGATGCTTGTTGCTAACGTGATGCTTGTTGCTAATGTGATGCTTGTTGCTAACGTGATGCTTGTTGCTACTGTGATGCTAGTTGCTAACGTGATGCTTGTTGCTAACGTGATGCTTGTTGCTAACGTGATGCTTGTTGCTAACGTGATGCTAGTTGCTAACGTGATGCTTGTTGCTAATGTGATGCTAGTTGCTAACGTGCAATGCTTGAATTCAAGTTTTGTCCAATAACTTTAGTTGATGGGAAGATTGGGTAATGCTGCCACCATTTGTTTAGCTGATATTTCTTGTTAAGAAGCAATATCCACACACAAAAAAAGTTGGTAGCAAAATGTTAACTTTAAAACCAAACATTACCAGTCTCTCTTTGTCGATGGGTATCTCCGATGGGATAATCTTTTTGATCTTAGGACACTCTTGGTTATCATAGGGCAGCCATCTTTTCGGCTGCTCGTTTCCACTACAGTTGGACCTGTCACTGCATCTGGTCGCCATGGAGATATAAACAAACATGGTATTAGGGCTGGTCACCATGGAGATATAAACAAAAAATGGTATGAGGCTAGGTCACCATGGAGATATAAACAAACATCATATTAAGGATTTAGTCTGAGCTAAAGATCGTTTTGTCACTATCATATTTGAAAAAATATAATATCATAGGACTTCTAACGGAGGTGTCAGTTTATTTAACATTTTAAAGGAGTGTCATTTTCAAGTTTTTTTTTCCCAAATCCTCCAGGTAATGGGAGGTGCAGGGGTAGATGGCTGACATGTACAGAACCGCTGCAGTTATGAATTTTTAGCTAAATATTATTTTTTTTGGTTAAATAGCTTTTTATTTCAGATGTTCCCACAGCAAGACGATGTCACAAGAGATAGTGTCCACACTACGGAGGTAGCAGTCTGATAAAGGCAGCCCATGTACTCATATTGTAGCGATTTAGCCAACACATTCCATAACTAGTCTCTTGTTTTGGAAATCGCAACCCTTATAATAAAGTGCCTTTTAATCAACTGTTTGATAAGAATCAGTCAGATAATGAGTGTTTCTTTTTTAAATTGATGAGTGGAGTAGAGAGAATGAAATACCTGGTAAGAGAACTTTCAACCAACTATAAAATATTTATGAGATTTTCTTAGAAACACTACAATGTCAAGATTCGCTCTTAATTAAATTTTAAAGGGAAAAAAATGGAACTGGGTTTAAAGGAAATGATTCCCTTCAAAATAAGTGACAATCCATTGTGGTGGGGGATTGTGAAGTGGGGGGGGGGTGGGGGAATTGTGAAGAGGGGGGGAGTTGGGAGCTGGTGGTACCGAGTTGGAGGGATTGTGGCGTAGAGGGAGAGAGACTGTCGGAAGTAGTGGTTAGAGGGGATGGGGTAAAGGATCCCATGTGTTCTGTCTGTCTGCCTCGAAGACTGACTAAAATGCTGTGAATGTAGTGAACAGCCCAGCATACCTCAGACGTGAGGCAAATATGTTCACCTTTAAACTAAATTGTCTGAGAAAAACATCTATCAGCTATTAATGCAAGGTCTGGGAGCTCGGCACACTAGGAGTGTTTATATAGCTCTCCTCACTAGATAGCACATTTATGAGAACAATTAGGTCCTTCTGTACCAAATTACCAAGTCCATGGTAAATGTACAGGGGTGAAAGGGTCTCCTTGCCTAGTGCTTCTGTGAAGTACAGGTTCTTTGAAGTACAAGTTCTGTGAAGTACAGGTTCTGTGAAGTACAGGTTCTGTAAAGTACAGGTTCTTTGAAGTACAAGTTCTGTAAAGTACAGGTTCTGTGAAGTACAGGTTCTGTAAAGTACAGGTTCTGTGAAGTACAGGTTCTTTGAAGTACAGGGTCGATCCCTGCTCGTGAGATCGAGAAGTCTTATAGCCAGAGGCGTCACTAGGGTTGATGTCACCCTGTGTGGTGGCTCATGGTGTCAACCCCTTACGACTTTAATACCCCGTAGACCTCATCCAAGTCTGTCATTGCCAAATAACGGGAACATACAGAATTTGACATTTTGGTGTCACCCCTTATGGTGGTGTCACCCGGTGCGGTCTGCACCTCGCACCCCCCCTAGTGACGCCTTTGCTTATAGCCGAGCTGAAACCCGAGACAAATTATTACTTAATGACGTCATTAGCTCCCCCTCAAAGCTGACCCCCCCTCCCCCCCACCCCAAGCAGCATGCATATCATTGAGCATGGTGAACGTCTAGTATGTGCCCCATATGTGACGTCATATGATTAAACCGAGAGTCACGTGACCACAACTTCAGCCGGGGCGTTGGGGTTCCTTTCTCACTGCGGTGCTGTGCTGGCACGTTCAGACCTATAGGGCCTCTCCCGTGGCGGAGGGACGCTGAGAAATTCCAAAGAGCCCTATCTCAGGGCCGGGTAGGTCGGTAAGAACGTGAGTCGATGTCTGACTTGGCGCAGCTGGCCGTTGTTGTGGCACAACTTACACCAGGCCAGGGGTCGAGGAGGTGGGGGTGAGGGGGTGTGGACGTCCATGTTTCTACTTGTGGCTGACCAACCGCGTATAGATTAATCATTCTATACCCCCACCCCCCCACACACACTTTTAAAAATCAAGCATGAAGAAAGTTGTAAGTCATCGAAGGAGTAAGTCATATTTTTTAGCCAATGGGAAGACAACTTTTGGTCTCAAGTCCAATCTGTGAGTCTGTGAGTTATCTCCTTTCGTCAGCCACCTACTTGACATTTGGTTTGTAAAGATAAATACT